>RJWH01001362.1:240300-394076 GCA_004363575.1 Solenodon paradoxus
GAGAGAGAGAGAGAGAGAGAGAGAGAGAGAGAGAGAGAGAGAGAGAGAGAGAGAGAGAGAACTGACTTGATGACTTGATTGTGGGGGGCTAACAAGTCTGAAATCCATAGGGCTGGGCAGGCTGTAAATTCCTTAATGTTGTAGTCTTGAGACATAATCTCATCTCTGATAAACTTGTTTTCATTCTTATGAACTTTAACTGATTGGATCAGGCTCACCCACATTACTGAGGGTAATCTCCTGAAAGTCAGCTGATTGTAGATGTTGCCATATCTATAAAATATCACAGCAATTCCCTTGACCCAGTATTTAATTAAATAACTGGGCACTATAGCCTAGCCGAGTTGACACACAAAACTACCATCGCCGAAAGGATGATATAAAGGTATGAACACTATGAGCTTAAGTCAAGCCAGACAAGACAGACTGTCGTAAGTGCAGACAGGCAGCTTGAACCCAGAAACCTGGTGTGCTCTAGTGGTCCAGCGATTTAAACCAGGTTCAGGCCACATACGGTCTAAAAGTCCTCTGTTCAGGATCCGGGGCCAGGGAAACAACTACCGATGAAAATTGCAAAAGATAAACAGGGTGCTTTTTCCTCCTCTCTCTGCCTGCCTGCCCACTCATTTTTATTACCATCTATACATTTCCTTTTAAAAAAAAGAAAAGATTAGAAAGAACCCAGAAATCCAGAAACATTAAAAGCATATGTCAGATGACTAGATAAAAGCCATAGGTCCTATGAGTCCTTCATTTGAGACAAATTATAATAGATATTTGATCTTTCTTTTCATAATCAATATGCCAAGGACAACGAAATATCTTGAAGTGGGGCTCTGAAGGCGTGGTGGGCTCTCACTTCTGAGATAACATCATGCAAAGAGATCTTGAGCAAGAGGTCAAGGCCTTTATCTGTAAAATTTGTAATTTTTATCAAAATCTAGAGGAATGTTTGTGGAATTTGAAAGTGCATATGCCACCTAAAGCAAAGTGTTTAGACTGATTTTGACTATATATAAAATTGTTTGGAGGGATACTTAAGAAATGCATCTGCTTTAGGCAAAATTCCAGAAGGTTCTAATTCAACTGAATTGGAACTGGGCTTCAGTAATAAAAAACAAAATAGAAGAAAAGATTCTGTTAATTAAGGTTAAAAATTTCCTTGAGAATCTTCTAATTTTATCCAGGAGGAAAAATAGTTGCCAAAGGTAAGTTTCCGTTCATTTCTGACTTTTAAAGGACTAGGATTCCCCCATGGCCCATGGAACAATGTCTGCTAGATGCTGTTAGATGAACTTATTCTCTTTGTTACAACAACTGCTTCTGATGCTTCCACTGGTTAGACTGCAGGTAAAACCGGTGAAGAGGGGATGCACTAGACTCAGGAAGTGATGGAAAGAATAGCACAAACCTTCAAAACCATTTAAGGAGACACAGCTCTTGTGTGGGGTGCTATCACGTCCTTCGGGAGTGGTCTTCAATATCAGAAAGGGAGTTAGGCTAGAATTTCTGAAATAATTTGACCATTTACGAGTCATTGTTTTTTAGGATAGATTTCTTTCCTCTTTCTTTTTCTCTTTCAGAACGGGAATAGTTTAATGTTTTCCAAAGAGTGTACTGTAGCCTATGGGATTTTTAAAAGCTTTTTATTTGAAAATAATTCTCAAACTTCACTTGACCAAGGAAGCTGTCATAGCACTAAGGTTCCATGGAATCACGCTTTGAGAATTAGTGGTTGAGTGTCATAAAACCTAGATATAATGGATCATATTAGCCACTATTGACTATAATTTTTTTTTTGGCCGTATTGCTGTTCATTAAACTTGCCTCACAAACCTAGAACCCCCTTCTCAGCATCAAGTATCTATCAATATTCTCTGGTGTATATCCATAAGAAAAGAGTGAGTCTAATTGATTAGTGACAATTGCCTTGGATTTGGGGAATTAGCAGATTTAGGATCCAGTTGCACTTTTTATCACCAAGTCAATAGGTGACCTGGACCAAATAAATCATGGAACTTAAATAATCAGGACTGTGCTTTACTCATCTACACAATAAGGATAAAATGTCTTTAAGGGATCTTATTAAGTTTGTTGTGTGATAATGTATACAAAACATGCCAAACTGAACGCTAGTGGGCATGCCCTGGTGGAGTAGCAGTTAGGTCTGCCCCATCCACAGTGAGTGCTGTCCACTGAATCCCAGGACCTGGGTGTGAGTTCCAGATCTGCCAGGAACAACCAATGTGAACAACTACATCAAAGTCAAATATAGTGCTGTTTCCTCCTCATGCTTCCTGCCTGATCATCTACTTACCTTCATTCCTGCCTGCACCTTTCTTTTAAAGAAAAGAAAAAACAAAACAAAGTTATCACCTAATTAGCTAATTTCAAAATTCCTCTCATAGTTAAAAGTTTGATGGTTTTCAACTATGACAAAGTTTATGTAATTGTAGAACCTGCCTGGGATTTCTGTAACAAAGCTTTTTGTTTGGGTTCTTTTTTAAAGAAAATCAATGATAAGATAGTATTAACCTTTCCCTGTTATTTTTGTTGCAAATATTTTGATTAGGATTATAGACTATCAGGAAGAAAAGAACAATTGCTTTACATGTACTGGAAATGGACTTTCGTCTCCCAACACCTCTGTTATTAGAGTATTGGTCTCAGATTTTGCCCAATCACTAAAGAGCTATGCTCTCCAAGCATTTAAACGTCAGTCACAGCTGAATAACTCACAGTTTCTTTTTGCAGGACTAGAAGAAGGAAGGAGCACGACTATCTTCCGGTAAAACAGGTTTATGCAGAAAACAGAACAATGGAGTCTATGCTGGATTTATCAACAGAAGAACCTGCTGAAAAGAACACTATTAAGAAATTTAAAATAACTTGTATTGTAAGTACATTTCTTGATTTTAGTCTTTCTAGGTTTGTGACAATGTGAAGTGTATGATTCTCATTTGTGTTTGTGTTGAGATTTACACATAAAGTTTTAAGTAACTGTATTAAGTTTTACACTTTATGGTAACTCTCACACAAAGTTATTTTTAATCATATTTTTCTATGAAGAAATATGGATAATAAGTTAATATTTCATCAATCTAAAAAGTCAGTGATAGGGCATTTTGCAATATTGATTTTAGTATGATTACTTTGCAGGTCACTTTTGTACTGCATGAATATTTTAAGAGCAAAAAGTGAGAAATTCAAATCACTCCATCTTCTGCGCTTTCTTAGACTATAGATTTGATCGTATTTTATTTCACTCCTACAGATTCTCTTTTAAAGTTTTTCTTTTCTTTTTTTTTTTTTTTTTTTAAATAATGCAAGATCTTTCCTGATTTTTCTCTTTTTCCTTCACCATCGAACTTTCTGGAAAAGGGGAGCTGTAGGCATTGTTTTTCACACTCCATCATTCCTTGCTTTGTTTTCACTGAACTAGTTTTGTTTTTAGTGCACTGATGTCACCCCCTCAAAATTTAGTCCTCCTCCCTGTCTTTTCTTGTTGTGTCTCCAAAACAATAATACATGTGTATTCTTGAAGACTTTCTCATTTTGAACTCTCTCTTCCCTTGCTTCATGCTGACATAGAAATGGCCATCTTAAGGACCTTTCTTATTTGCATTTTTTGGCTAGTTGACCTTTCCGTTGTACATTCTTGCACAGAAGTGTTGCCCCAAACCCTATCTCCAGATCTTTTCTTTAGGCAATCTCATCTTCCTTGCAGGTTTTAAAGGGTGGTAAACCCAATTGAGAAAATCCAAGTAAACCGCGTGCTCTGGCCTCTTGCTCAGTTTTTGTCATTAATTTCAAATGCCTGCTGGCTCCCCATCCTATTCCTCAAGTCAAACCTAATTCATAAATTTCTTATCCATATCCTGCCGTAGCTTTCTCCTAAATTTCAAGTTCCTCTCTCTCACTGCCAACATTTTTTTGAGGTGTAAATGAAGCACTATGTGTAAACACTGAAATCTGAGACCACATTAAAGTGTAAATAGTCTATTTATTCTTTATTCCTCTGGGCACTTTAGGACACTCTTTTAACTCATGCTATTTATTACATTTTTCTTATCTAATCAATTCTGGAAAAGATGTAACTATGGGAGCAAAACTTGTGGATCATCCCTTCCCTCCCTTTTTTAATATCCTCCTACTATCTCATTAGAACATACAAAAACTAAATATTTTTAAATCATAGTTTTAAAGGTACCCTAATGTTTCTAAATTGTAACACAAGTTTTATTTAAAAATGTGTATTTCTCATACTCTTCATTCTGCAAGTTGAAGCCAAATGTTGAATTCTCACTGCTTTAGGGAATTCAGAGTACTTCTCTTTCTACTCTGTAGACAGCAGGAAATAGTTTAAGGTAAATATGTACTTTAATAAGAAGAAGTTTATATAGAATGATAGACTTAGAGTAAATGATTACATGAGATTAAAAATGAACCTTCTTACTCTCATGTATGTTATTCACTATCATTTCTGGACTTTCCTCTTTTCCCTCATCCCCCTGTTCCTTTGAAATTCATTTAATAGCAGTGTTCACAGGATAATGCAAAGAGCAAGCCATAAATATGAGGAACAAGAACAAAGTCATGAAAAAATACGTACTAAGATGTGACATCATGCAATTTTAAAGCATCCTAAAGATAGCTAGATGTTGTTAATGATGTTATTTAGTAACTTTATATTCACCTTCCCCTCTCTTCTCCTTGGAATGAATACCTGTTGGAAGATCACTGACCCTTGGACCAACCTTGAGACTTCTAATGAAAACTTTTTTCCTAGTATGTTAACATATTTTCCAAATCCTTGAATTCACTTTTGTTCTATAAATTACATATGTTAGTTTTCCAGTTGACTTTCAATATACAAACAAAAACCAGTAGTTGATGTAAATCTTTATTATCTAGTGAATTTTAATGTGTTTTCATTTGTTTGTGTTTTCTTTTTCTTGGGCCATCACAAGTTATTGGTATTGTAAAATACTTTCCTAAGTGTTTTATGTAATCTGTTTTAATTGTATTTTTATGGTTATATACATTTTTTAATCCTAAGATTCAATATATATGATCATTGGTTTTAATGGAAAGGTAAAGATGTCAGTGGGAAGGATTCTTTTTCAATATATCATGGATTATTTCTAATCATAGCATAAAGTCCACTATACGAAAGAACCCTGCCAGCAGTAGTGATAATGAATGATATACTCACAATCTTTGATCACACAGCTTTTAAGTTGTCCTAACTCATTTGTTTGAGCTGTAGATCCAAGCAGATCTGTCAGTTAATTATTTGTACACTATATTTTTTACATATGCTAAATATTCTCCTGATCCTCTAATAGAGTAGGAAAAGAAAATAACCCTGATCCTTAGAATGAGGAAAATGATTTCACAGTACTGGAATGCTTCTAGGTAAATAACCTCCAAATAAGTGTCTACTTAGGTAAGAAAAATGGGTCAAAGTAAATAGTCCCATGGTTTTATTCTTATTTTAATTCAAGTTGGGGTTAAACTCACTTGGACTAATGTATTTGAATCTTAAGATCTACAATAAATGAGATTTAAAATTCTCCCCCAAGCTTTCTATTGACAGGCATTACAACTGCATGCCTCTATCATTGCTCGATCTGGTTTCATGCATAGCTAGTATGCTGTGTGCCTTTAATCCTCAGTGAGAGAGAGTGCTTATCTGTATCTTTGTATACTTAAAAAAAATTGAAAATGCCACTTTTCCTTTTTTTGTAATAGGTTCTCGCTTTGCTGGTGGTTGTGTTGTTTGGATTATGCCTGGGGCTTGGACTCAGGCAACCAGAAAAGCAAGGTACAGCCCTCAGCATTTTCCAAAAACATTCCTTTCTCTGCGCCATTGCCTTTTAAAACACGTGCTTTCTTTCCTGGAATGCTTCTTCTCCCACAGGCAACACTCTTCTTCCCTCACACCCCACTTATTTGGAACCCACCTCTGTGAAGAATGCTATTCACTATCATTTCTGGTCTTTCCTCTTTTCCCTCATCCCCCTTTTCCTTCGAAATTCATCTAATTACAACATCTTCCTCTTACTGTTTCTTTCCTTCTTAGAGGACTTTAATACTAGACCACAGATGCTTTCACTAGTCATTCACTCTGATGATAAACTTGGCCTTGAACGTCTTTGGTGGTCCATGGCCAGGACCTCCTGCCACCACTCCTCTACCTTGTTATGTTGGCATTGTCTGTGAAATCTGTTCATTGGTTACCAGGATCACATTTCTAAAATGTCGTGCAGGATAATAGCTTCACATTTTTAAGAATAAGACAGGAGTTACATGACCTGAAATATAAAAACACCTCATATCTCTTTTGATTTATCCCATTACTACGAAGAGTAAAGAAATCATTTACAAGTGGCTATAAAAAGCACATTCTTAATCTTATTATGTGACGCTTTGTTACTTTTACTAAGGCGAAATATGGTTCACTTTTTCCATGCCCCAGCCTCAGGTCTTGAACCCAGGCCTACAACTTTCATAGCTTGCCCTTAGTTGTGTAAGCTTCAGGTAGGTAACTAAAGGGAAACATGATGTCAACTATTAGAGAATTTATTCCTCTTTTGAATCTGACTGATTAATTTCTGGTTTAACTCCAGTGGTGAAAGGCATACGGTTTCGTCATTAGGGAGACTTGGGAAGTTTAACTGATAGTTTTCCAGTTATATTTTTCACTTAAGAAGCAGCAGACATTCAGTACCCCTGGTATAACATGGTAACATTGTGGAGCTGAAAAGGTAGACATTAGCTGGAAAATTACTGTCTTTTCTTGGTCACTTGGCTGCTGTGTTTCTGCACCACTAGCTCTACCTGAAAAAAATGTTGGCTGATCATTTTGGTAGCATTACTCTGGTATTCATGCACATAGGTGAGCATCATTTCTTGGCTATTATATTCACATACGATAGTATTCACATACTATTATAGTCACATAAATTAATAGCAAAAGGCATATGCTATTTTTTTTAACAAAATCTCTCATCATTTTGACTCTGACTCTTTCATACTTTAATATACTGACTGGCTGGCTTCCTGCGATACTTTAGTATTTAATGTCAGCCCCTCTGAGCCAGTGTCCTTAGCAAATTAATTTCTCATCCTTTTACCACAAATGTTTCCTAATCTCCAACCCTGAATCATTTTACATCATCCTCTGCTCCAATTTAACCCACTTTTCATGGATAAGATCTTTTTCTCTATGGTATTTAAAACGTTTTGAGTCGACATGTATCCTTACATGTGTTTTTGATTAATGATTAATGTGCACATACCTTTTACTTATTATTCATCAACTGAGCACTGACTATGTGCTAGGTACTCTTCTAATTATTAGAATAGTGGTAAAGAAAACACACAGAAATCCTTCATAGAGTTTGCATTCTAGCATGGATGATAGGCAATACAATTATAGACAGGTAAAATATGCATAATATGGTTTGGAGGATGCTAAGGAATAAGTAAAACTGAAAAGGAGAATGTGAAATAAGGAGTCAGGCTAAGGTGGGGTGTTTTTGCAATAACTTTGCAATAACTTTTGCGTAAAGGACTGAAGGAAGTGAGGGGGAAACGGGATCTTTTGAGGAGAAATATTTCCGGCATGAGGAAGTGGTAAGTGCAAAACCTAAGGCAGAAGCTGGCTTGTCATGTTCCATTTAAGTAATAAGAAGATCAGTGAGGACTAGAGGGAGAGTAGTCATAAAATGACATCAACCAAAGAGGAGCCGGATCATTAGTAGGATGAATTGTCAGGGCACAAGGGAATATCTTCTCATGCTCTTGAGTTTTTCTAGGCTGGAAAATAATCAGATTTCAAACAGATTGATAAGGGGGAAAAAACAGAAAGAAGTTTAATAAAACCATGTCCACCTCCTACATTCATGGGAGAAAGCCAGCTAAACTGAGTAACTTTCCATGTGGTCTGGGGTGCTGGGGTGTCTTCAGAGTCAAAGATGTGGTGGGGCAGTGTACAGAGGTGACAGTGTACAGTGTACAGAAGTGAAAGAGGAAGGGCAGTACATCATGGTACAGTCTTTATGCAAAATGAGCTTGTATTTTCTCCACTGAAGAGTTAAAAAGATTAGGTCTTCCAGTTGGGTAATGGAGATACCAGTGCAGAGAGGGATTTTTCCTTACATGTGCTACTGTATTTTCAACTGACAGTCTCCAGCTAGTCCTCAGAGACCTTCCTGTGAAATATTTTCTTTACCAATAACATATTTGGGGGGTGATACATCTCTGCTCTCCTATAGTCCTGCCTTTGAAATTTCCCATGAAGCTTTCTAATTTAGAAGTTGAGTTGCTTAATTATCACAGCGAAGCCATCTCTGAGTCCTGAGAATAGATCAGTTCTAACAAAAGCAATTGTGGACTGAACTCCAGTCCTGAGTCTTGAGGGCGGCAAGGTCACATTTCCAGATGTGAGTGTGTAATCACCTTCAGAAAGGGTGAGGACAGGCAGGGGCTTCCTGCTCATAGTTTGGCTATCTCTGATGTCAACAGGAATTCAAGAAACCAGATCTCTGAGTTTCTATCAGGTTCTCCATTTCCAAAGTGTGTGGTCTCAAAAAAAGATAGGTTTCCAAATTCTAGAGAGGTGAGGGAGAAAAAGTCAATGTCTTAACTTTGCTTGCAGTTATATTTTGCTAAAGTGCTCATTTGGCCTGCCTGCTTTATTCTCAGTCTTCTGCAGTCATTCTGGGGAAACAGGAAGCCTGCTGCCTTTTGATAGGTCCCTTGGATGCTTCACCAAATTGTTGGGAGCAAGGGGAAAATTTTCCTATGTCCCTCTGGGTTTTTCTAGGCTGGGAAGCAGTTAAATAAATCTCAGATTTGGTAAGAGAAAAAACCCAGAAAGATGTTCAATGAGAGCATGTACCACTAAGATGAATAACTTTTGCTTTGAACACAACCATTCAGGCTGCTGTGCTATGAGTATATTTTTGGAAGGGCAGTGAGGCAGGTATCTGGTTGTCTCATTTTAATCAGCGAAAAGTTGGGTATAAGGTTATCTTTTAATTTTTTGTTTCTCTGTCCTGCTACTCCAATCTGTGTTGGTTGCTTTCTTGGTTGGTTTGCTGCATGTGTGATGTTTCCTTAGTCTCCCTACTGGGCTGGATCTTTTTTTTTTAAAATTTCTTTTTAAATTTTGCTTCCTCATGTTTCAAAAGAATATCCTTCAGTAACTTCATAAGATAAAGATGAGATCGAAATAGAACTTGAGTTCTTACCTCTCTAACCACATCATCATCATCCTATCCTAACAGTGGATAGGGTGGCTAGACATTGAATTCTAAGATGAAATGAATTTCCCCCTAGCAATTTGAAGACATTAACTTCCGTTCTTCTAAGCTTGCAGTGTTGCCTTTTAGAAACGTGATCCCATTCTGACTTGGGGAACTGTCATTGGTTGTTCGCAATCTCTTTCCTGGGAGCTTTCAGGATTTTCTTATCCCTGTTGATGCCTAGGTGTGTGTTTTGCCCTGGGGAATTTGGTGACAATTTTGATGGAATAATTTATGCTTTTAAAGCATGTTTTGTAATATCATTTCTTTAATATCAT
Organism: Solenodon paradoxus; assembly: GCA_004363575.1. Lineage (NCBI taxonomy): Eukaryota > Metazoa > Chordata > Mammalia > Eulipotyphla > Solenodontidae > Solenodon > Solenodon paradoxus. The sequence goes on from RJWH01001362.1 coordinate 249,893, forward strand.
CTCCATTTTCTTTGTTTTTATTTTGATGTATGCCACCTTGTTTTCAGGTCAACTAAGTAATAGCTTTAATTACATCTATAAAGACCCTTTGCCATAGAAGGCAACATCTTCACAGTCTTGGAAGGCATGGAATCTACTTGGAAATTTCAATTCTAGCTACCACAGCCTTCTATTGAATTATTTATTACTGATCTCATGTTTTTATTTCCAACAGCACTCTGCATGCTGTTTATTTTAATTTTTTAAGTATATTTTTCTTCCTTCATAGATGCAATATCTTTTCTTTTCTGAGATCTCAATATTAGTTATGTGCATGTGTTGTTTAATTCTTCTTCTCCCTGTATTGTATCCCTTTAAACCAGGCTTTTCTTTTTCTTTGTTCGTTTGTGTCTTTGTCTTTCATGTAGGATGCTATCCTCAGATGCCTGGTAACTGTTTATTCATATTAAACATCAAGGCTTATTCATTTTTCTCATCATAGCTGTCCTATATTCTGCTGTATCTGTGATAAAAGCCACACCTCCTAAACTCCTCCAGGTTATAAATCTCCTATTCTGGAGGAGGAAAAATGGTGGATAATCATTGTTTCAGATCCAGACTTTCCACCAATTTCACTGTTTAGTCTTTGCCTGTCCCTCCTAAATGTCTCAGGAAGTAAGTAGTTATAAGATACTGCATAATTTGTTCCCCTGTTCCCTTCACTTTACAGGCAGCTGCAGGAAAAAATGCTTTGTTTCATCATACAGAGGGCTGGAAGGCTGCCGGTGTGATGTGGGATGCAAGAACCGAGGCGACTGCTGTTGGGATTTCGAAGACACCTGTGTGGAATCAAGTAGGAATTTGGGGAATAAATTTATGAGCATGATGTTTGTGCTATCATTAATGCACATCCAGCTGCTCTCACTGACATCTTATGTATTAGTTTACTAGGGCTGTCCTCAAGTCCTATATGCTAGGTGGCTTAAACAGAAGAAATTCATTTCCTCACAGTTTGGAAGGCTGAGAAGTTTAAGGTTTCACTATGGCAGACTTGGCTCCTTCTAAGGCTGTAAGTGGGACTCTATTCCACACCTTGTCCCTAGCTCTCGGTGGGCTGCGGGTAATCTCTGACCTTCTTTGGACTGTGGCAGAATAACTCCAAACTCTTCATCTTCCCCTGGCATTCTGCCTGTGTCTTTACAACCTTCTCTCCTTGTGTGCCTGTGTTCAAATAGCCCCTTTTTATAAGAAGACCATTTACTCTGGATAAGGTCCAACCCAATGTGCTCATTTTTAACTTGATTACAAATAACTATTCCCAAATAAGGTCACATCACAGGTAATAGGATTAATGACTTCAACGTTTTGGAGGTGGCAACATTCAACATTCAACCCACAAGACTTGTACACAGGATGCGTTTTGATTATTTCTCCCTTTACAGTGCTAAACATAAAAGCTCTCACTACTTGAGAATGAGGTAACAGTCAAAATTAGAAGAAATGCTGTATAGTTACATACGTTTTGGAGGAGTTTTACTATAGCTTAAGTTAATCATTTTATTTAGTTTCATTTTCAATGGTTCCCAAATTTCAGGGTGCATGAAATTTATGAGAAAGTTGGCATTTCTTGACGATTTTGATACCAGTGGTTCCAAGAACACAACTTGAGAAACACTGTTCTCTAGGTGGAAGAGAAAACTTGCAATTTTTAATTTCCTAAGAAATCAGGGGAAATGGGAGGGGAAAACAGTGGTTGGAGGATAGTGACAACAGAACAGTAGACCCCACATTTATACATGAGGTCCATGTCTTACACAGTCTGTGCCTTAGGAGCCTGAACTACAGGGCATGGCTGTACTTTCTGTCAAGGGCAAGAAGGAGAAAATAACCTCGCAAAGTTAAGAACTATATTCCTTTTACTGACTCTCCAAGTCTTTTCTAAGTGAATAGTAAACAGCTTTGCGCAACTGAAACACAGAGCAGTCACCCATTCAACTAAATGCATGGTTGATGCTGATTTTAGTCACTTTTCTAACAGGTGGCAAAAGCAGCCTTGGGCCAACCTTCTGTTGTTTTTGGCATTATGATTTATTTGAACAGCTCTCACACTAAGTCCATAGCCTGGTAGAACACCAGAGGCTGGTGAGGAGCTGATTGCCACTTCTGTCGCTCAGTGAGGAAGTGCCCTGAATCCCTACATTCTTACAGACCTGACCCTGTTCCTGTTACTCCTGTTACTCCGGTTGCTTCGGCTGTCACTGCCTCTGTCTTCTGCTTTCCCTTAGACGAGACTGGAACAAACTGCTCTTGGTTGGTGACAATCACTCAGGATTAGTGGTTCTTCACCACTGAGAGGTCCGACCTTTGCGTTGGAATAAGACCAGTGTTCAGTTTCCCCTAATTCAAGGCGTCCCTGCTTGATAGACCAGAAAGACAGCTTTAGAAAGCTGCATTTCTCAATACCACCAGTGCTAACTGAAGAAAAGTGGTGGATTGCTCCTTATTTGTGTTATGTGATTTTATTTATTATTGTAGATCAACTGAAAATTCAATGTATTACAATAATGCAGGGAGAAATGCACGTAACTGATATTTTTGGTAGTGGTTACTTCTAAATACTCAGACTGAATTGTCTAATTTTACAGCCAAATTATGGACATGCAATAGATTCCGTTGTGGAGAGACCAGACTGGAGTCCAGCCTTTGTTCTTGTTCAGATGACTGTTTGCAGAGGAGGGACTGCTGTACTGACTATAAAAGTGTTTGCCAAGGTAAACAGCGGATGTGAACCCATTTACTTCTGGGAGTTCAGTGATTCTAGAGCTGCCCTAGGCTGCAAAAATTCAAATAAATCTTCAGCTACTCCATATAGAAGAGAAGACCAAATGTGTTATGGAAAGAAATGCATTTCATGACTTTGGAGGAAGGGAACTTGGCATAGATAATACAAAAAAGTTCCATGTTTGTAAGGCCTCTTTTTTAGCCTAATGACTATGTTAGAAATACTGATAATTTGAGATACCAGATGGCAGATCCTAAAATTAAAATATCATGAAAAGGGTGATCTGGTCCAAATATCAGGCCATTAAATCTGTGTTGTTACAGTTGAACCAAGTATGTCCTGGGCTAAACTGGTGATTAGAACCCTTAGTGTGTCAGGTTATACAACTTCTTATTCTACCTTTTTGCTACTTTATATGTGATGTAGAAGTTTTGAAAAATCACCAATCCCTTAGAATAGCTGATGAAATTCATGAAAATGTACATATGCACACACACTTATACACACACCAGAAAATTGTTTCAAGCTAGCAACAACTTTTTAATAACAGCATACCCAGCAAAGCTAATGAATGTTTGCTTTCAATATTTTCAGATTAAAAAAAAAAGATTAGGTTGAATTCTGCCTTTTTAAATGGAAAAAAAATGTTATAGTAGGAACATTATTAGCTATAGTGTCTTAGTATTAAACAGATTTTTCACTAATAGGTGAATCCATCATTCTGCAAAATTTACTCAGGAGAAACATGTACTATAGAACTATATTAGTTATAACTTAAATATTTTAAGAGAAGGAGGAAACACCTTCATTTTCATTTAGTTGTTCATCTTGGCCATTCCCCTCATACTATATTTTAAACTTAGAATATTTGAAAGTTTCATTGTAAAATTTTAGCATATAAAGGAGAGAATAGTATATTTTCCTATTACCTGACCAGCAATTATCAATTAGTGCCCAATTTTGTCTTGCTGTCTAAGTAGAATCTTCAAAAAGATAACATGATTCTCATATAGATGCAAAGTGAACACATCAAAGAATTATTAATTCATTAGTGAGAGAGCTGAAATATTAAGTGGGCTCAAAGAGAATCAGAGAGTAAGTATATATAGACAGATCTGAAAGAATATTAGAATAACATCACTGAAAGCATGACTTTTAGTGCTAGTGAAATTATTTCAACTTCTACAGGAAAATTTATTTGCTATCCGCCAAACATAATTTTCCATTGTTTTAGTTTAGTGGTTTTTTTTTTGTTTTGTTTTTGTTTTTTAACCAATTAACTACTACCCTTACTGAGTTATAAAAAAGAATAAGTTCGAGTAAAGTATATACTCCTAGCCAGTTAGATAATCCACAGAGAGTGCTTTTTAGATAATACCCAGAATGACATTAAGATGAAATTTAGTTATCAGTCCTCCTTTTGTTTATTTTCAAGTGTTCATTTTTTTCCTTAGTAAAATGTACTCTTTTGTTCCCAACCTCATTCCCAAAATTTTAGATTATTTTGAAGCAAATCATAAATATTTTCATATGCATTTAAAAAAATAAAAGTACAATGCCATTTATATATCTAAATATATTGATAATTATATGTTGTTAGCAAATGTCTAATCAGTGTTCAGATTTTTACTTGTGTGGCAATTTTTTTTGAGATAGATTGTTTGAAGTAGGGTCTAAATTGACACCATATATTGCAACTGGATGATACATTCCAAGTCCTTTAAAAGTGGTTTTTCCCTTCCTTTTTTTCCCCCCTTTGCTATTTACATGTTGGAGAAATGGGGTTCTTTGTCCTGTGGTGTTTTCCAGTTTGGGATTTGCAGATTGCATTCCCTGCTACATAAGCAGTGTGTCATCCTGATACTTCCTGCAAATCGATAGTGAGAACCACAGGACTTTAAATTCACATGTTACTTACTTAGTTAATTAGCATAGCTCATATGCGGTGGTGGTATTTCCATCAAGGGGCACATCTTGTCTGCTTGTCTCATTTTTTGAATGTTAACCATTGAGAATCATTGCCCAGATTCATTAAAGGCTGCAAATGATAGCATCCATATTCTAGTATGTTTGCTCAATTAGCTATAACAATTCTCTGTAAACAGAAACATGTATAAGGTAAGATATTTTTGTTTAGATCTTAAAACTTCGTTTAATTTCCACCCATTGAGATAAATTATTTTCATTGGCTATTTGCCCATGCTTTCTTTTCCTTTTTCTTTAGGCTGTATATCTATATTTATTAAACATATTTTTTTTTGCACTTGGGAAAGCATTGTCTTTGAACCATTATTTTAAAAAAGAGTAAGAAGGAATTTCCTTTCCAGCTAAAGGCATCTACTTTGTTTTGCACTGTAAAACACGGCTTCTGGGTATTCAGTTAGTGTGGCTTACTGATCTGTGCAAATCCCTGAGGAACTGGCCTTGCCAACATGTAAAATAGCACTTAACATGTCATGGAAGCATGGTGTCATTGGAATGAAATGGCATAGAAAGATTATGCCCATTGATGCCCAAGATTATGCCCATTTGTTTCTCTTTCCTTGTCTGTGGTGCTATAGTCTAAGATTTTGATCTCTTGCTTTTCAGGAGAAACTTCATGGGTGACAGATAAGTGTGACGCAGCACAGCAGTCTCGGTGTCCAGAAGGGTGAGACTATGTGGGGGGTTTTAGCCTCCTTTAACCACTGGCACAGACGTGTAGTAGCAGCAAGGTGAAATGTTCTCCACTAACAAAAGATTAGAGTCCTTGTGACTTTATGCTCAGATGTTTTAATATAATGACTTAAAAATTGGTTGGAACATTAAATTCCCATGGTTCAAAGCCAGGACTAGAATTTAAATAGAAATGATTTCGTTCAGAATTCTTTCCTATAAACATTCTGGCACCTCAAGTGCAAAGGGGAGAGGTTTGGTTGGTCGATGGAAAGCCACTCACTGAAACACAGACCTTGAAGAAGATGGAGGGCTCTGTCAATTGCGACCGTCCCTTCGGGCATCTCTTTGACACATTTAGGATGGCTGATCCCAGGATTCTGCCCACTTCTGGAAATGTGCCTCCCATCACCCCCCAGAATAAAGGTGGAGTCCCCTTCACTTCAGTTGCCACTTCTGTTCTTCACCCACTTCACTCTCTGGCCCAAGCAGTAGAAGGAGGATGGTGAGGTGGAAGAAGGAGAAAGAAATATCTGTCTGTAGGAAGAAATGGTAGAGCATTTTCATTATTGTTAATTTTTATATTTGTATTAATATTTATTGGGGTAAATTTGATTTATAAATTAGTATAAACCCATGTGTATAGATTCCCCATTCCTCAAACATGTCAGCACACCCTGCCCACCACCGAAGAGGTAGAGGCATTTTTCAGACAGCATTATTACATGTGAAAAATGTGTGTGGACAGTGTGTTTATTTTGTACACACTACTTTGGTTTACTCCAATCCTCAGATCCAGTTGCCCTCATCAGCAGATTCTGAGCAGAAGAGCAAAGAATTTACAGTAAAATGTGATTTGAGTTTGAATCCTGGTTTTGTCTATAGGGCATTGCTCTTGTCACTTCTCTAAGCTTCATTTATAAAGTTGAAATAATAATAATACCAAATTCAGAAGATTTCAAAACACTTCCAATTTCCCATTTTTATCTTTCAATTGAGGTATTGTTCACATGCACTGCAGTGATCACATGTATCTGCTCAGTATAATGGAATTCTGAAACTCATAAGCTTGTGTAACTCACAGATAATCGAGTATTTCTAAGGTATGGAACATTTCCAGCGCCTCAGAAAGATGTCTCGTGGTGTGATAGCTGTCATCATAGATTCTGGCTTTAGAATTTCATGTAAGCGAAACCATGCTGTATGTTCACCCAGGGTTGTGAACCTGGGTCCTTGGGATACATGTGGACTACACCCAGCCAACTAACTACTAAGTCACCAGGGCACATCCTCACATGGGTTTTTGCAGGGTACATTTTCTCTGATTAAAACATTGGGTCCCATTCTCTTTTCCTATAATTTTTATTTGTTCTTTAGGATTCAGTTCACGTGTTACCTCTCTGGAAAGTATGCTCTCATTTTACAGAAATTGAACTTGGCATTCTCCTATATTCTTGAATAGTACTTTGTACTCAAAGCTAGTCAGCAAGCATGCCTATTTACTTTTCAGTTTCAACTCCTAAAGACTGCAGTTCCTTCATGCTTTTACTTTCAGTATCCAGCTCAATGTCTGACTGAAATATTTGTCAAGTGAATTAGTCCAGAATAAATGGATATTCTGAGAACACAAATAAACATATTTTCTATCCTCTCCATGGTGCTTTTACAATGTGGCATGAGCTAACTACAGCGATTTTTTTTTTTTCTGGGTTTACAGAAATACAGTATTTCCAAGGTATGGAATATTTCCCTCTCCCCAGAAAGATGCTGCATGTTCTGATTTATATCACCATAGGTTCTGGCTTTAGATATAAATGTAATCATACTCTCTATTTTCATGTGCCTAGGTTGTTTTTGTTTTGTTTTACACATTGAAAACAACTGAAATATTTTTTTGTTTTTAGCTGGTATCAGCATTTATAATTTTCTTATAATAAGTTAGAATAATTGGAAGTTTTAAAGACAGTCTAAACAAAATAGTAAGGTTTTTTGTTCAAAAAATTAGATGTAAAACTGTTTGAGTGAGTTGGACATGATTTACTTTTTTTCCTTTTGAGTTTTCCCCACTAGTCCAGGTCATGAAGTGGGGTCCTTGGACTTTACATAGTCTGCACTTTAGTCTCTTAGCTATCTGAGTCACCAAGATGCACCTGGAAATAATCTCTTTTGCTTGCTTGTGTGGTTTGTAATTTAAAACAAATTTACTCTGTTCATAGCTCTAAGTTGGAGAGTACCTACATGCCCAGCAGCAGTAGAATGAATAAGTTGTGGTATCTTCATTCATTGGATTAGTAGACAACCATGACTGATCTACCACTACTTCAATGGTGTGGATAAATCTCAAACACAATTTTAAGTAAAAGAAACCAGACACAACAGAAAACCTGCTATGTGATTCTGTTTTTGAAGGAAAAACACAGAGACAGCCAATATATGCTGTTTAGAAGTCAAGACACTGATCATTGGGTGGGGATGTAGTTTGTAAAGGGGTAATAAGCTGGGAGCACAAGAGGAGACTTCTGCTGTGCTGGTAACACTTTCTTGAACTGGATGATGGCTACACAATGGAGTTCAGATGGAAAATTTGAAGCTCAGGGTCTCCGAAATGTGTCTGTATATGTGTGTCTAAAATACATGTAAACAAATTTCCAAGTGGTAAAAATATTGTGAGACAAATGACAGTTTCTGATTGTAATTTAAAGGTGTCTTTCATCAATTCGACTTAAACACTGATCTAAAAAACAAGGTTATAATGCTTTTGTGGTTAATAGTAATATTCTGAGATACTTGGATAAAGAGCCAGAAAATGTATCACTTCATAATAATAAAGTATTTCCTAAACTATGTAGTTTCTAAATGCCAGAATGCAATTATACCCAAAAGATGACAGAAAAATTATAGCTCTTATCATATTTGAGTTTGAGAGTTGAATTCAGCAATCACTCTTCCAGGCTTCCTAGTCAAAGCAGTATTGTGAAAGGTCTGCTCCATAGAATCCCATTCCGGTAATGTTTGTTTCTGTTTTGCTTGAATGATGTTCATCTTTTTGCAAAACTATGGTTAATTAGCTCCATGTCTATGTACTGCGCTACTTTGAAATACTAAATATATTTGGGGTGATTCAACGATACTAATGTGTTATGCTGTAATGGTTCTAAAGTATTGAGTAATTGGGACTGAGCTTTGAGAAGTTAGAAGAGCTAGATAATTTCGTGGCATTTGTCTTTCAAATCGTGTGCATTTTTATTCGTGATTACTGACATTGAAAGTATGTATGGTTAAATGAGATACCAATTTTTTAAAAGATAAATTATTTTCTTATGATGCTTTCTAGGAATTTTCTAATTTAGAGAACTGCAATTAGAGCAGAAAGTGTCTATTTTTTTTTTTTTTTACAGTCAAAATGATGAACTCATTTATTTGTTCTCTGTTTTCAGATTTGATCTGCCACCAGTTATTTTATTTTCCATGGATGGATTTAGAGCTGAATATTTACATACATGGAGTACTTTACTACCTAATATTGATAAAATGAGTAAGTCTACAATTAGTATCATGCAACTGCTAAAGACATCTAATTCATCAGTTCTCGGATGGTGCACTATTCATTCTGATCTTTAACAGTTTAACACAAATGGTTTATATTAGTCCGGGTCCTCTCAATCTCCTGATGGCTTTACCACATGATAACTATTTTCAGATTTGTTGGTGTCTCTCTCTCTCTCTTTTTTTTTTTTTTTTTTTTTTTTTTTTTTTTTTTTTTTTTAGTTTAATTTGTTTTGCACTTGAGTTTAACTTCGGTTCTACGGAAATCTGTTCAGGTGAGATTATATATGTAGTGCACATTGGATGACTTTTAGCTATTGCTGTAATTGTTTTTTTGTCTTTTTTTCATGTTCTTAACACAATTTTTTCATGGTCTTCACACCATTTTATAAAGATAATAATTCAGAGAAATTCAGGACCCAAGGACACAGAGCAAAGGACAAAAGCACGGCTTGAACCAGAAGGCAACTCCACATTCTTCTCTGCTCTGAAATTCCTCTCATTTTTTTTTCTTTCTATCAGGCCCTCTCTTACCTCCAAGATCCTCAAAGTTCATGACTATACTAAAGTTCCCTGTTTTAATTTTTATTTAAATTTAAAAAATAGCTGTTTGACCCCGAGGAAATCAATTAGCCAGTAGATCTACACAGTTTCTTCATTTGTAAAATAAGAGGATTAGATATCATAATTTCTGCTATTAATCCTAACTCTCAAGCTCCATGATTGCAGAAAGATAAATACTTTCAACACCAAATGCCCTTTCTCTACGGCTTCTCCCTCACTCAGTGAGGTAGAACTTTTAACAAAGAGATTAAGAGTTCTGGGGTCTGATAGAACTGGACTTGTCACCCACTGGGAAATTAGTTAACACCTCTCAGTTTCCGTTTCCTTATTTGCATTTCCCTGGTTGATCTGGATATCAAATTCTGTCCAAAAGGCAATTTAAGCAAGCTGAACTGAATCATATTTGATGTGCTCATCCCATTGTGAGTTGAATATGACACCAGGAAGTATTGGGTCATTGAGAACTTTCCACTTTCTAAAGTTTAAAATACTGTCTAAAGTCATTCAGACAACATCTCAATCTTTTATCATGTGAAGACATCACCAGCTAGGTACCTACCAAGGTAAGACGGTATGTTAGTCTCTCAGAGGTCCAATTAAGAGTAGACAGGGCAAAAGGGTTAGGAGCAGAGCTTTGAGGGAATGGTAGAATTGAGGTGAGGTATGTGAAACAAGCATCACTGCATAAGGAAGTCTCGCACTCCTCCTGTCACGTCAAGCTGTCTGGGTTGGGCTGCAGTGGTTGTGAAAACTGAGCGTGAACTGATGCCACAGCACAGTGAGTCATAGCAGTGACTACTCAGGGGACTCGGGCTCAAGGTTCAGTGAGAAGAGTCATTGTCTTGTCTCATTGTGGGTGAGAGCAGACAAAAAAAGGTCAGGCCCAAGATCAGGAAACTGTCAGGTGAGCTAGAAGATACTGGTTTGACTGGAGGCTTCTGGGAAACTGGAGATAAAACAAATGGCATCAGACAGACATGGCAGGCAACATACAGAGAGTTTTGAAGATTAGAGTTGGCAAGGTCACCATTCCTGAACAGTTAGAACTCTTATGCTCTTCAGATATCATTTACCATCTGCTTAAAAAAGCTTCTGGTAAGAACACTTAACATGGAATCCTCCATCTCAATAGATTTTTAAGTGCATGAAACAGTATGAAATTACAGGCACAATGTTTTACGGAAGAGCTCTAAAGTTTATTTATCTTGCATAAGTGAAATTTTAAGCCTGTTGATCAGCAACTTTCCACCACCAACATCAACTCCAATTAACCACTATTCTGACCTTTCCTTCTATGAGTTTGACAACTAACTGTAGGTACCTCATATAAGTGGAATTATGAAGTATTTGTCTTTCTGGGATGGGCTTATTTCACTTACCATTATGTCCTCAGAATGTCTCCATGTAGTTACATATTGTAGGGATTCCTCTTTTTTTAAGGCTCAATAATCCATTATGTATATATGTATAGCATCTAAATAAATTCATTCATTTGTTGGTGGGTATTTCATTCCCTCCTCCCCACTCCCACCCCACATGTGACCAGTGCTACATTGAACATGAGAATGCTAATACTCTTAGAGATCTCGATTTCAATTCTTTTGGAAACAAACTCAGAAGTAAGATTTTTTCCATATGATAATTATATTTTTAGTTATTTGAGCAACCACCATGCTGTTCCATAGTGGTTGCACTGTTTTGTGTTCTCACCCACAGTACAGAGTTGCAAATTATCCACATCCTGGTAATATATGTTGCTTTTTTGTATTTTTGATAATAGTCATTCTAACAAGTGGAAGAAATATGTCATCATTTTGATTTGTATCCCCCTGATCATCAGTGATATTCATCATTTTTTCATGTATCCACTGGCCATTTGTATGTCTTCTTTAGAGAAATATCTATTCTAGAGCAATTTTTCAACTGGGTTATTAGTTTTCTTTCTATTGGGTTATATGAATTCATTGCATATTTTGGAAATTAACTTTTTACCAGATATATGGTTTGCAAATGTTTTCTCTCATCCCATAGGTTGTCTTTTCACTCTGCTGATTGTTTTCAATGCTATGTTGATTTTTTTCAGTTTGATGAAGTCTCACTGGCCTATGTTTTTGCTTTGTTATCTGTGCTTTTGGTGTCATATCTATCAAATCATTACTAGAAATGTAGAAATCACTTCTTTTACTTCTTTAGTTAAGCTTATTCTTTAGAATTTCATCATTTTATATGCTATTAAATGGGATTGTTGTTTCAATTTCTTTTTCACAGTTTCCTATTAGTGTAACTGATTTTTGTATGGTGATTTTTATATCCTTCAATATCACTGAATTATTTGTTCTAATATCTTTTTAAAATTGTAGTAACTCATTCTACATGTTAAAATAAACTCATAGGCTCCCCATATATGCAGTTTCCCCTTCCTCAGTTATGTGTCAACACACCCTGCCCTCCACCACAGCACCAAGTGTTCTTCATCATTGTCCAGTGGGCCCACCACCATTTGTCCCCCACTTTCCTCTGCCCCCCACTCCCGCCCCTGTTCCCTTTTGGTGACCTCAGTTCTATGGCAAGTGTCCAAAGGTTGGTTTTGTTTCATCTGTTCTTTTGTTTTGTCTGTTCACATTCCACCTGTTAATGGTTATTTGTTTGTTTTGGTTATTTTGGTGTGTGTATTTTCTCTATACATCATCTGCCAACAGGGACAATCTTCCTTCTTCTTTTATGATGACTTTTATTTAGATGACTTTTATTTTATTTTCTTGCTAATTGTTCTGGCTAGTACTTCTAATACTATATTGAAGTAAAGTGGCGAAAGTGGGCATCCTTGCTTCCTTCCTAATCTTAGTGGAAAAGCTGTTTTTCACCATTAATTATGTTACCAGTGGGTTTTCTTTAGTGGGTTTTATTATGTTAAAGAAATTTCCCATTAATCCTAGGTTGGTGGGCATTTTTATTATGAAATTATCAATTTCATCAAATAGTTTTAGTGCCTCTATTAAGATAATCAGGTGATTTTTTACTCTGCATTATGTTAATGAAGTATATCACATTTATTTCATATACTGAACCATTCTTATATTCAGGGATAAATACAACCTGATTGTAGTGTATGATTCTTTTAATGTGCTGTTAAATTCAGTTTTCAAGTATTTTGTTGAAGATCCTTGCCTTTAGGTATTCATCGGAATTATTGACCTGTAATTTTCTTTTCTTACGGTAACTTTATCTGGCTTGTTTTTATCTGGGTAATACTCACTTTGGAAGTGTCCCCTTCTCTTAAAATCTTTGGAATAGTTTGAGAATTATTGATATAATTAATTCTTTTTAAAAAGTTTGGTAGAATTTTCCAGCAAAATCATGTGCCCTTGTTTTTTTTATGTTGGAAGGTTTTAGATTATTGGTTCAATATCTTTACTAGTGATAGATCTGTTCAGACTTTTTAGTTCCTTATGATTCCATTTTGGTAGGTTGTATGTCTCTAGGAATTTGCCCATGTCTTTTGGGTTATCTAGTTTGTGGGATATAATTGTAACTGTTTCTTGTGATTATTTTTGTGGTATTGGTAATGATGTCTCCTTAATTTCTGATTTCATTTATTTGAGTCTTTATCTTAGTCTGGCTAAATGTTTATCAATTCTGTTTATTTTTTAAAAAGCTCAACTTTTGTTGATTTTTAAAATCACTTTTTTCCTGTTCTCCATTTCATTTATTTCTGTTCTAAAGTTTTATTGTTTCCTTCCTCTTACTAACTTTGTGTTTCATTTGTTCTTTTTCTAGTTTTTTGACCCAAAAAGTTAGGTCGTCTATTTAAATTTCCTTTTTCATAATACAGGCGTTTATGGTTATAAGCTTCCTTCCTAGTACTGCTTTTGCTGCACCTCTACATTCAGAAACTGCTTACCTACTCTTCCATTTAGTCTTCTGTTTGTTCTTATATAGTTATAATGCAAATATGATGATCCATTCATATTTTCAGATTTTTTTTGTTGGCATTTTATTTTTAAAAAATAATTTAAGGAGTAAAATATACAAATGATACATATTTTAATGGGGAACATACACATGTGAATTTATTTTGGTGTGTAGAATAATTTACTATAAGAAAAAATGAAAAATTTATTTAAAAACATATTAAAGGGTATGTGCAAACAGAAATTGAAAAATAACCAAGCCGCCACCAAAAACAAAAAAAAACATCTTTCTCTGAAGAAGTATCTTATTGGTTTATTGTATGTCTTTGCAGAATTATTTTATTCAATATAGTTCAATTATTTTTACTTTTGTTTTTAAAGAGGAAGAAAGGCAGGCAGGAATGAGCCAGGCATGCAGCAGGAAGGAAGGAAGAGAGAGGAGGAAGCAATGTTTAATTTATTAGTTATTCATTTTAATTGTCTCCCCACCCTCACTCCAGCCATCTCTGGCCTTGGGCAGTGAACCCTGGGCCTTGGGTTATATGTGGATTGCACCCCAGGTGCAGGTTTAACACCTGAGCTACCAGGGTATATCATAATTTAAATTATTAATATCTGAAAGAGATGATAGCAGAAGAAATGATAGCAACAGGAATAGTCCTGCTGACTATTCACAGTGGCAAGAGATCAAAAGCAAGAGATTCAATGTAAAAGGTCCAAAATGGTGGCCTGAATCAGCAACTAGTCAGCAGGTATATCCTATTTAAACAGTAGGCAAGGTAGGTATCATGTTTCACATTATTAGTGGCTTAGTTTAAAGTTTAATTTTAGACCATATACCTTTAGGCATTGAAGAATTAGACTGCACTGTCCATGCTTTAAGGAAATAAAGAGAGACATTAACTTATGTATCTGTTCATTTCCCCTTCCTTGTTAAGAATTATTAATAATTCCCTATTATTAATTCTTTTAAAAATATAAGTGGATTAGATCTCACTTTATATTCTTATTTGAATTCTTATAACATTAAACGTGTCTTTTCCTGATTGAGAACAAAATTTATTTATTGTGGTGTTGACTCAAAAAGAAAGCAGGCAGGAAGAGAGAGAGATGAAAGAAGCACTCCATTTTTATTTAGTTGTTCACATTGGTTGTCTTCCTCAGCCCTGGGTCTTGAACCTGGGACTTTAGGATGTACGTGGGACTGCTCCCAGGGTGTACTGAACTGCAAGGCCACCAGGGCACACGCCAAAATGTAGAATTTTTGGGAGCTCCGTTTTCTCTACCTTTTACTCCATTTGGATCCCCATCAGAATCCCATTTAGTAGATTTGACAAAAGGCCTTAGAAGTTCTTGAAGGAAGAAATTCCAGGATCATATTAGAAATACTGAACTAGAGACTGGGAAGGAGACCAACTCTATGCCTATTGAAAAAACATTTATTATTTCCAACTGCAAAGTTTGTTGCTTTCTGGACAAAAATCTTTTTCACTTTTTATTTTAATCTAAGTCGAATCTATCATGGTGAAGCTTTCTTTTGGAATTAAGCTGAAAGAATTTGGGAATGGAAGGTTTCTGGTCCCAAACTGCCGTGAAGGAAAGCATAAGGTATTGTGGTAGTTCTGACTTCTTCTGCAGGGTTACTGCACAGACAGAAAACAACAGAACAATTGAAAGCAAAATTAATGCCAGGTTTCATGGGAGCCAGATCACAGGAAACTTCACTGATTAAATGGAAACTGTACTGAAAATAATAGGCAATAAAATTAGCACATTTTGTAAACATTACCAGTCACTTGGGTTTATGCAAAAAAATTGTTTTGCAGTCTTACACGATGGGGAATGAAAGATTTTTTATGAACACAAAAATTAGGTGAAATTTGAATTTTGATGTTCATAAACAAAGTTTCAGAGAACAGAGTTATGCTCAAATTGTTTACGTATTGTCTATGGGCGCTTTTGCATCTCAACATTAGAGTTGAGCTGTTGCAGCAGAGGCCATATGGACTTGCAAAGCTTAACATATTTATTATCTGACTTGTTACAAAAACATTTTACAGACCCTTTACTCAGCTCAGTCCTCTGAAAAAATGGACCTTTCTTAGGATGGAGCAATTCTAGACATCAGAAATTCAGCCTCAATTGACTTTTTAATTAGTTTTCTCTTGCTTTGGGAAACTTTTGTGTTCAATGTTTTTTAGATATCCAAAACATTTCTAAGGTGGTAACAACTTCATTTCTCACTGTACTTTGTTGCAGAATCATGTGGAATTCATTCAAAATATATGCGAGCTGTCTATCCAACCAAAACCTTCCCGAATCATTACACCATTGTTACAGTAAGTGCTTGGCCCCATGGCAAATCCAACAGGCCACGGAAAGGCAACTTGTCACACCAGATGTTCTTAGGCAGGACATGGCCCAACTTCATAAGCACCGATGGTGATAAATTATGGCACGAATCAGGCTAGGAGAGAGTGTGTCAGCAGGAGGCCAGTCCAATCTGAAGGTTTTCTGGGAATAAGAGGCTATGTATGAGGACTGCTACTTTGATGTGGGAAATTTATTTTTCCTAGTCTTATCTTTATATTCACTGGATAAATTTTCTATTTCATAAGTAAATTGATGCCAGCTCTGTCTCTTTAGATAAAGTAAATAGAACAAGTAAATTATCCTCAAACTATGAGAAGACATAAGTGAAATGATCCAAATGAATTCGAAGGAAAATTAAGTTAACTTAACATTTATGCTTTTGGAACTTTTTTTTTCTCCTTCTGCCACCCTCAGTCCTGGGCTCGAATTCTAGTCCATGGCTTTCATAGGCTGTGCCTTAGCTGCCTGAGCCCCAGAGCAGGATGGGGCAGGGCATATCTTAAGGATACCCTTGCCTCTGCCTTTATAGCAAATCCTTTATTGCATCTTTACTAATTTGCACTTAATCTTCTTATTATGGGGCATGATAGAACTTATTTAAACTCTAACCTTTAAATAATTACCGTGTTTCTTTTTTCAGATCCTGTATGTGCAGATTTATTTACTCCCTATGATGTTTTGTAATTAAAAATCAATATTTGTGGCTTATTACACAGATGGCAAACTTTTGAATTGCCTCACTCACATGTTCCTAGAGAGATCTAATAAGGTGGCAATCTGTTTCTTATTTTAGCTCTCAGATTGCAAACACAAGTCTGTTCATTTTGTATCATCTTTTGCATCTTGTGCTTTTTCTTGGCGATTTTGCTGTTTAAAATGGCCCTCAGTCTAGTGCTGAAGGATTGGCTGGGGTCTTCAGAGCACGAAAGCGGGAATGTGCCTCACAGAGAGGATAAGTGTTAGCTTTCTTCTGGCCTGCAGTACTGTGAACCAACAGTGTATGCTAAACAAGTTATCTTTAAACATAAATGCATAAAAAGCAAGATTATGTACTCATCAGTAGATGTGTGACCAGAAGTTCACAGAAATTGACCCTGCATTCCTCTGAGGAGCAATGATTCAACATTCATGAATGAAGTGTTGGCAGTAACTTTATAGATTGTATCTAACACACATAACAGGAATGGATTGCGTGTGTACATGCAAATACAAATACATATATGCACAATACTTATGATGTATGTACAGAGAAATAGGGACATATATAAGTGCTATTAATTTATGGCATGTATATATATCCGTATTCATATATATGTGTTCATATATTCATATAGAGATGTTCTGTAATAATCCTGAAATGTGTTGAAAGCAGTTAAAACTACAAAGGGATATCATAGGCATTCAATGAAATGTGTGGAAGGAATGTATGAATGAATGAATATTTGTGATTGAATTGAAGGAATGATTGAATGGATGGATGGATAGATGGATGTGCTGATGGATAAGGATTTACGTACACTCTCTTTCAAAGTGCTGATAAACACTTTAATCTCCCAGGATTCTGGATATTTAAAAGTTTCTATGTAGGGTGCACCCTGTGTCTCAGGCAGCCAGATGGCTAAGGTGCAGATCATGTACGGCTCACGGACCTGAGCCAAGACCTGGGTCCAGGGAGGAAAAACATACAACTAAAAAAAAAAAAAAAAACTTCTATATAGTAAAATTTCATGCTTTTGCTGCTAACATAACCAGTGCCTAATAATTATTCTAATATGCAGAAACCTTAATTAAAATGATTATTAATTACACAAGAAATAAATGAAAACCACAAACAGAAAAACTATCTACAAAACAGCAGTCCAAACTTCATTTGCAGCTATAGATTATGTGGAAAATAGAATATATATCTAGATATCTATCTCTTTATCTATGTCTATATCTGTTTAAGTTCATAACCAGGGTTTATACTGAAAGGTATTTGACATTTTTCTAAGATGTGCTACAGATCTCATGATATTTCAATATAAATACATGCTTTTAATAATCGTTTTATCTTAAGTGTTTTTCTATGAAATTATCATTTTAGGGCTTATATCCAGAATCACATGGCATCATTGACAATAATATGTATGATGTGAACCTCAACAAGAATTTTTCACTTTCTTCAAAGGAGAAAAATGACCCAGCTTGGTGGCAAGGCCAACCAGTACGTTGAATTCTATTTGTGGTGCAAAAGTCACCTCCATTTTCCAGTGTGACAGTGGGTTTCTCTTCTCTTTCCACCATACATTTTCAATTATCTTTCTAATTTCTAAAGAGTAGGAGTGTGATGATGTCTTACCACTACTTATAATTGCAATTCAAACCTTTTAAACATTTACGGCTACTCACCTAAATGACTGTTGAAACTTGGATAATGTCTTATAAACATCTCAACCAGAAGTTACTTGAAAAGATGATCTGTTATTTTTTTTCTCATTCTGTTTGATAATTCTTTAAGAGAAAAAGAGGAATTGTGTGATTTTACCAACTTGAAAAAGTGATCTTCCTACACTATTCATTTTTGAGGTGGATCCCAGTATCATATTTCTTAGCTGCTACAAAGACAGATTTTCAATAACTGAAATACATTTTAATAACTAAATAAAATTTGCAGCTATTAATTTTGTTCAGTTTGTGCTAAGTGGCATCATTTCTACCCATACTGATTTTTCTCTTGAGTTTCACTTATTTTAAATGTTCTCTTCTTATAGGTCTGGTTGACAGCAATGTATCAAGGTTTAAAAGCTGGTACCTACTTCTGGCCAGGATCAGATGTGGCTGTAAATGGCTCCTTCCCTTCCGTGTATATGGTTTACAACAAGTAATGAAGCACTTATGTATTTGCTCCCTTCTATCAGGAGTGATGATATTTTTTGGTCTTAATCTTATTAGTAATTTTATTCCAGTTTTGGGGTCAAATCCCTGACATCATTGAGTCTTCTCTCTTACTTTCTGCATCCAGTCTAGCAGTAAATATTTACAGCTCTAATTCAAAATATATAAATCTGAGAACTTTTTATTACCTCCTTCCTGAAAACTCTGGCTTGAGCCCTCATCTGTTGCCTCTATTACTGCAGTTGCATTTTTACACATCTGCCTGCTTCTGTTTTTGTCTCCTCTAGTCTATTCTCAATCTATCAGCTATAATGATTACTGAAAAACCAAACAAGTTCATTTATGATACTCTTTTATACCAAAAGCATCAATAGTTCCCTGTTTCAATGGCAGTAAAAGCCCTGTGTCGTATATTCCCCTGCATCTCAGACCTCCTCACCTCCTCTTCCCCTGTGAGCTCACTCTTCTTGCTCCATACTGATCTTGGGAGTCCTCATACATGTAGCGTGTTTTGGGTGTAAGGCTTTTGTGCTGGCTGTTACCTCATCCCCTTTAGGCTATTACTCAAAACTTACCTGTCAATATTGTCTTAGCTACATTGCACTATGATTTCAAGTCCCAAACCATCCACCCCACTCTTTCTGCTTAGTCTTTTTTTCAGTGTTCATCACCTTTTAATACACTGTATAATTTATTTATGTATTGGGTTTATTGTTTGCTTGTCTTCCAAGAGAATATAATATCTAGGAAAGAAAGGCTCTTTCATTTGCTTATTGATAAATTCTAATGAACAAATTAACAATGCTAATGTTAAAAAATGAACAAATAGTATCTGGCAATAGAAGCTCAATAACAGCATAAATGAATGAAATGAATAAAAAACAAATGTAATGAATGAGTGATAAAGGTCTTTTATTTTAGTTGAGGGAAAATCGAAGGAGGGAAAGATGTGAAGGAAAGAAAACACTATGCATTTAGTTTATGCTGGGGCAAATATACCTCTAAGTATTGAAAATGGGAATTCTGTTGAGCAACACTGAATCTTTTTCAGTATTTGAATCATAAGTGATCATAAAATGGATAGCCAAGGCTATCAGTGTGCCTTTCTCTATAGCCACGGAATGGAATTTCCTGATTTGATTACTCATAAAAATTATTTATTGCTCTTTTCAGAAGTATCATCTATGAAGAGAGAATCTCTACATTGTTAAAATGGCTGGATCTACCCAAGGCTAAGAGGTAATGTCTAGTGTGCAGAAGCGCAGAAACCAGTGGGACATTATTAGATTTTTTATATTTTAAACGACTATTTTTGGAAAATAAAAACTTGGCATTTCCTTTTGATGGGCACTTTCTGAGAATTCTTCCTGAGAAAGTTGACTTTTTGCATTTTGGACTGTGATGACACTATGAGACAGTGGAGACAGAGCAAGTACCCGAGAGCAGAGGCAAATACCACAGAACAGAAATGGGTTGGGAACAGAATGGAGAGTGGATTTGAATCTCAGGGAGGAGGAGGACTGACAAAAAGAGTCAGAGGTGCCAGAGGTGCCCTGGCCACAGACAAAAATTAGAGAATCCTGGAAGAGAGCAGTAGATCAACAATGCTTCAGAAACAGTCATTCAAATAAAGAACAGTAGTATAGCAGAACAGAATCAACAAAAAGTTAGAAACCCAGAAATAGGAAGAACTACAGCACCCCACAAGAGGGTTCAATAGCAAGAAGACAGATAGTCATGAATGAGTCAGACCATCACATCCTGGATGGTGTTGTTTAATTCTCATCGGGAAACCACCCCTGATAGACCCAATGGGACCACTATACATGAGTAAACAAGAGACAAGAAAAAAGGAAACCAAAAGTCCTAGACCTACAAAACTCAAATGCAACCTGTAATTTGATTCCAAATTGAACACGTCTTTCTCTGTTTCAATTTTACTCCTAGACCCGATTTTTATACCATATATGTGGAAGAACCTGATTCTCAAGGACATTCACATGGACCAGTCAGTGCTGCAGTAAGTTATGTCATTTTTTTTAAACAAAAGTAAAATCATCTAGCCCTAACTCACAAAGTGAAATGGTATCCTGTAATCCTACTGAATATAAATGGGTAACATATGTGCAGATATACATAGGTGTGTGAGAAGATAAAAATAAGTAAAAGTTTAGAAAGCATATCTGCCTGAATAACCACATTTTGATTCATTTGATAAGCACTTAATGATTATGTAATTGTAGCCCTGTTGTTTGATACACAGAAAACAGCAAAGCTAAATACTGCTCTTGCCAATGCAACGAGTTTATGTGGCCCATTTCAAGCTAAGTCACCTGTAAGTCCATCATCAAATATCCAGCTGTCTATTCCTGCCCAATTGGGCTTAATATAGTATTGCCTCTGGCAGAGTTATTTCATCCTAGGTCCCTATTATAACTTGCAGTAGATTTTTTATTATTAGTTTCTTCATTATCTAAACCATTCTGCTATGCTTTCACTACAAAAGACGTCATCCCATACTTTAAGAAAATCTTCTAAAATCCACTGGAGCCTAAATTAACTTGGATATAATAAAACAGCTGCAAGACATTTATCAGTATAGTATTTTTCTGCCCCATGGAAACTCATTTAACAATTGTCAATGGGAATTCGCTGGCCTTCATGTTATGTAAGTCTACTTGCTGTGTCTTTGATGCTTATCAGAAATGTTCTTTTTCCTTCACATTAAACCCAAGTGATTCTTTTTTTTTTTTTTTTTTTTTTTTGCGTATCCAGAGGGGTTTATTGGAGGCTCAGAGAAAGCTAATGCACTAAAGGAATGCACCAGCCCCAGGGAAGGGGCTATTGGTTTTTTGAAAAATAGGAGATTGACTTCTTTTGTTGGTATCAGAGTGGAGCAAGTTGCAGGTCTTAACCGATGTAGAAAGCAGAGTGGGCTTTCAATTGCTCTGGGTCAATAAGATTTAGGGTGAGGTGCTGCTACAATTTACTCAGAATCACAGACAAAAGGTCTATTAAGAAATCCAGAGACCATCTGATGATTTACTACTTCCTGCTGACATTTCTGGATGTAGAGTTGTCCCTTAAACCAAAGGTGGGCATCCCATTCAAGTGATTCTAAAACAAGACCCTGCTCCGGTTTACCCTTTAATCTTTTGTAATTCCCAACCATACTCTTAAGTATGCTACAGAATTTAACTCTTAATCAGGTTATTCTAATGTTGAATGTCTTACTGAATCTCTAAAGCAATTTGCCACTTCTTTCCTATTTTTTCTTATCCATATTTGATATAACTAATGAGAAGAGATACTATACTCTGGATTTGTCTGACCTCTACAGTTGACTTACAATTAAGTACTCTATCTTATATTCTGTGCACTAGTTTAACAAATAAAATAAAATTTCAGTATATCCTTGAAAATTTTCCACAAGGGAAAATATCAGGGTTCACTGAGCTATCTTGAAAGAGGTCCTAGTCTAGTCTTGGATGGGATAGGATTTGGAATTGATTAGAAATTTCTCTGAATAGCAAAAAAAGAAAAAAAAAAAAAAAGAATGCATAGCCTGACTGAGGGAGATGTTGAGTACACTAAAATACTACATAGAGGAACAAATGAACACACAATGGACAGACAGCTAGACTAAGAGATAATATTATATAACAGTAAGAATCATAATAGCAGCTAACCCTTATTTTGTGCAAGTCTCTGCTTTTTTAATTACTCTAAGTATTATCTTCTTCCATATTTGGAGAATTGTCAACTAAGGGAGAGAGCTTAAAGGAAGCCTGGAGAAGGAGGCAGCCACCAAGTCATGCAACTCCTTCTAGGCCATAAAATGTGCACCTGGGAGTCCTAAGACCTTGTTAATCATGGGAGTGATGTGATCAGATGTGTACATATCTTGTATGTCACTTTTATTGTGTGAGAATAATGACTTAGAGAAAGTACAGTGGAAATAAACAGGTGAACTTTTGAAACATCCTAGAGAGGAGATGGTAGTTACTTGGGTAAGAGTAGTGACAACACCGTGGACAGAAGAAGATGCATTTGAGATTTATTTAGGAGAGTAACTTGGTGTGACTTAGTGTAAGTGAATGGGTGTGGGTTCAAGGATGATTATTAAGTTTACATTATAAGCAGATGGGTGTTTCTGTTTACATTAACAACATCCTTGAAGGCGGCTGAGTGTGGGGGGGTGAAGATAGTGTTGTAATTGATGTGCCTGGGATGTTCAAATGAAGATACCCCAGAGGCAATTGAATATTGATTTAAAATTCAAAGAAGATGAAGATCAGGAAACAGCAGCATATATAAGGTGAAGGGAAATGGAGAAGTTTTAAAAAGAGAGTGAGTGGTGAAACTAGAAGAGGGATTAATACCAAATCTCATTTAAAATTTAAGAAAAAGAAAAATGGATAGAGAAGCTTATTAACTTGTTATAGATTATTCAGATATCAACACCCTTTTGCTTTTGCTCTGTTATTCCTTTAAGGATTGCTTTTAAGTTTTTTTGGGGGGGTGGGGTTAGATGGTACTAATGTTTGTAGAAGTTAAAAAGATGCTTTAATGATTTATTGCCAGCAATCATACTAAAAGGGCACAAAAAGGAAATAATGAGTTTTGTGTATGATTTTTTTTTTTTTTAAAGAAACTTTAAAAATATGATAGCTTAAACAGTGTTTCAGTTAGAAGATTATTATGGCTGGTATAGCTGGTGAATGCTTTATGACGGGATGTAGAATGTGGTAGGATTTGAACAGATAAGACGGTATGGAAGAGGCATTTGCAACAATTAAAATAAAAAATTTGTTCCAATGAAGCTGTAATTTTTAGTCGAATTAGGCACAGATTGTCTTGACTGACTTTAAATTGTGATTTAATACTTTAGTAAGATTCAGCTGTTATGGTCAAAAATAAATTATTTTGTCTATAATGTAATGAAACCTTGGGGAGAAAAATTCAATTCAGAAAAAGAAATTGAAACTAAGAGCAGATTGACATAGATGTTAGTGATATTCACAGATGTGGTGGAAGAATTTCAGAGCACTGAACAACTCCACTTTTTTTTTTTTTTTTTTTGAAGGAAAGGTGTATGAATGAAGATCAACAGGCAGGTGGGAGGAAGACAGAGGAGAAAAAGACATTTTATTTAGTCATGCATCCTGGTTGTTACCCACGGCCCCAGGTTTCAAACCTGAGCTCTTGGGATATACGTGGGCTGTGTCCAGTGGCCTTGTGTCCTAAGCTACCAGTGCACGCCAAGAACTCCACCTTGGGTGTAGCCTGTGGAGGTAAAATAAGACAGGAAGGACTTTGTACATTTTTAAAAGTAGATTAGGTCAATGTAAACTTAGAACTTCCTGATAGGAGGTTCTCTGCAATCTTGAATTGCATTTTGCCGAAAGGGACTTCTGGATCCAGAAAAAAAGAACAATTGTTCATTGAAGGCTTTATCAATTTATTTGTTATGAAGGAATGATTTTACTGTTTTCACAGTATACCCTGTAAAAGTGAATAATCAGAATTCTGTGTGAAAAAAGCAGGATTTTCTACCTAAACTTGGTTTCTTTCTCAGTTGCAAATATTTCGATCCCTGTTCATTATCTTGCCGTTTAAAAACCGGCTGCCTCCCCTGCTCATTGCAAGGACTGCTTTTTTCTTCTGAGTGGTGAGATTTTAGAAGTGGTTATGAAATGGCTTCTAGTCCTTTCATGCTCTGTAAAATGTGCTGTCTATGGAGCATGCACTTTGTGAAAGACTCCAAGTTTAGGAAGCGTGGCATGAGTTAGATTGCATGGTCCCTTCCCTGCATGAGCTCACGCTCTTTGGAGAGCTAGACATATGCGAAAATAATTTCAAAACTGGAAAGTCCCCCCCAACCCGCCTCAACTGCTCAGTGGCTCAGATTGTGAAAGCTGTGAACCCACATTCAAGACCCGGAGCCAAGGTTGGTGAAAACCAGAAAACAACTACAGCAACAACAGAAGTGTGGAGAGCCGGTGGGGGGGGGGGGGGGGGGGGGGGGGGGGGGGGGGGGGGGGGGGCAGCAGCGTGCCAGAGCGACGGGAGAGGGCAGAAGAACAGGGGCTCTTGATGCAGTTGGGAGGAGTGAACAGGATGACCGTGTGAAAGGGGGCAGAGTTAGCCATGAGAACGGGTGGAAACTGTGACTCTCACTGGCAACGCAGAGTCATAATCACCCTCATCCAGGCCCCACATAAGAAGGACCACATGATGGTGGTCCTAAAATTCTTGTTGTTGGCTGATGTCTTAGTCATCATCATGTCATAGTGTTTCGTACCAGCAGCAGCCTCAGACGTCTCATGCTTACTGTGTCTCTCAACATCATTTTCCCTTGTGCTTGACTTCATTTCATCTTGTTTACCATGAGCAAGAACAAAATGACCAAAACTTTTAAAGAGTCTGCTTCACTGAACATAATGAGACTAAGAAAATTTGAGAAGAGACTATATTAGATATGGAGAAAGTTCTAATAACCCAAGTGAACACTAGATACAGAAATAAGACCCTTCTCAGCATCATGATGATTATGACCAAAGCAGAAAATTCATTTGCGATGTTTGTGGAAACAATAATTTATTTCCAAGCAAATCTATGATGAGAAAAAAAAAAGAAAAAGAAATAAACCAAGCAAACCACACTGACATATTTTTGAGTGACATCTCCTCAAGAAAAGCCTGAGGCAGGTCCTTCAGGATGCATTCCCCAAAAGTCATTGTTACAGGAGATGACAGGTCCCGCAAGTTATTGCTCCTGAAGACCCTCCAGTGGGAAGCGACATGGAGGTGATGTCCCTGACCCTGTGGAGGTCTTGGCTCAGATGTGTGTTTGTGTCTTAGTTTTTAACAGAAAAAGTTTAAAAGTAAAAAGAAAAAGAACAACACTTACAGACTAAAGATATAAAGAAATATTTTTGTACAGTTGTACGATGTATTTGTGTTCTAAGAGAAAAAATGAAAAATAAATTTGTTTATAAAGAAAGAAAATTACATAAACCAAGGTTGATTTGTTATATTTTACTGATTTTAGTAGAGCTCAAGTGTACAGTGTTCATGATGTCTGCAGCAGTGTGCAGCGATGTCCTAGGACTTCACAGTCTTTCCCCGCTCACTCACTGACTCACCCAGAGCTACTTCTAGTCCTGCAAGCTCCACTCATGGCAAGCGCACCATATAAGTGTGCATTTTTGATATTTACACTGCACTTTTACTGTACCTTTCCTATGTCTAGAAATGCTTAGATACACAATGCCATTGTTTCACAATTTCCTACAGTATTCAGTACAGCAGCGTGCTCTGCAGATCTGTGGCCTAGACTATACACTAGAGGGATGGGCTGCACCAGACAGCTGAGTGTATAATAGACGATACCATCTGGGTTTATGTACAGACGCCCTATGTTTGTTCAAAGATGAAATGTCTTAAGGATGTATTTATTATAGCATATCTCCATCATTAAGTGAAGGTACAAACAATAAAGTGAAAGTGAATTCTAATTCACTATTCAGAGAAAACCTCTGTTAATTGTTCCTTAATTTATTTCCTGTGCATGTGCATTTACTCAGAAATACTAACTACATTTAAAAAACCAAATCAGGATTATTCAATATGAATGGGTATATACACAGTTTGATTTTAATTGTTTATGTTTCAACATTGTGTTATGAGCACTTTCCTATACCACTATTCTTTAAAAGATATAGTTTAATGGCTATTGAGCATGCCTTCTTAAGGACACGGCATAACTTATTTTTCCTTGTATTTAAATTGCAAAAAAATAATGTGATGAATTATTTGTATATAAATTTCCCTATGTACTCCGTTCATTTAGAACAAATACCCAGAACTAGAATTATTAGGTTGCACATAATACTCTCTTATAACTCTCTGCTTTCACATTGTCATATGCTCGCCAGATGGTAGATAGACATTTAGGTTCTCATAGAAGTGCTTATGAGTTCCTCTCCCTACCATTGATCATTATCACAAAAACCTTAGCAATGAAACAGTATTTGTTGAGGTTGAGCTTTTTTCTGTTATTAATTAACCAGCAGCCTGTTTTCCTTTGTAGGGAATAAGACTTAATTTTTTTTTGTTTATTTAGAGAATTGGTATTTGGTAAACACGGTTGCATGGGCCATGGGCTCTGATGTTCTATTTCAAAATCCAACTATTGCAGAGATGGAGATGTTTACTTTTTACCCAATTTAATAATGGTTTGTTTAAGTAAGCCTTCATTCTTGAAGATAAACTTAACTCCATTTTTTTTTTCTGTAGGTAATTCAAGCCTTACAGTTAGTAGATAAGGCTTTTGGAATGTTGATGGAAGGCCTGAAGCAGCGGAACTTACACAATTGTGTCAATATAATCCTTTTGGCTGACCACGGTATGCTTTTAAAAAAATTTATTGAATCATCAATTCAGGAAGCATAAAAATCATAATGATATTTTAAAGTCTGTACTTCTGTAACTAGAAAGAAGCTCTTGAATAAACAATAAAGAAGTTAGGGAATTTTGTAGTAGACATGCATAGAGGACTAACATTTACATTTTTGTTTTAGTTACTCTAATAGTCAATCTGAAAATCCATCCATATAGTTGATTTTCTCTAAAAATGGAGTCAGTACTTTACGGATGTGATCGAATTATTATTCAGTCATAAAAAGGACTTTTAAGGCCTTCTTTTCAGTGGATGAGTAGTTCATATATATTGGCTGTGCATTTTCTACACTGGCTAGCTCTACCATGTCCTGTGCATTTCGTTTTGTGTTATGGGATAGATTTCCAGAATCCCTGTCAGCTCATAATTATATATTTGAGGCTAACTTTCCGTTTTGGTTAACCTGGGTGTTCACAGAAGTGGACCAGCAGCTATACCCTCTACCTCTTTATTCATTTTTAAATATAGTAGGGCCTCACTTAAGGTCGTCATCAGTAGCAGTTTCTTGGAATCTGTGACTTTAAGTGAATCAACATATAAGGAAAGCAGGCCCTCAGATAATGTTGCTTTGCTCAGTACAGGCCAGGATTGTATTTTTCTCACCAATGTTATAACAAAAGGATGTTGAACAGTATGACATTTTTCTAGAATCTGCTATACTCATTCATACAACAAATATTTTTAAGTGCCTACTCAAGGTTGAGTACTTTACCAGATATGGCATGTTCAGAAGTACGTAAAGGAGAAATGGATCTTTTCTAGATCAGGTCATCAGAGCAGGCTTCTCTAGGAAGACATTCTAGCTAAGTTATGATGGTTGTGAATGAACCAGTCATGGGTGAGAACAGAAAAAGGAGACTGCTTGCAGAAATTTTGTTGGTATTTTAGGACATCAAGAAAGATTGTCAGTTGTTTTAAAATTTTCTAAAATTGTTCCTGGATACTGGAACTATTGTTTGAAAAACTATTTGAACATTAAAAAAATTATAAGTATAAAAATATATAAACTACAAACATAATAGTAAAAATTAAAATCTAGTTACAGTCTGAGGAATACTTAATTAAAAAAGGTTCAGCTACCAAATTTCTATAGCACATTATGCTTACATCAATTGTAATAACAGTTTTGAAAAGTGAATATTTCTCTAGTTCTTTTTCTAATGTATTGTTTTATAAAAACATATTTTCTTTTTTGATTAAAATATATATCATTTTGCCTTACATAAAAATAAGGTATTGTAAAGCAGATTAGCTTTATAATTAGCTTAACTTCCTACAAAGGATTTTCTTCGAAATTACTTAATTGATCTACAGTGAACAGATGATCTGTTTATAATTCCTGCCTATTTTTTGCAATCTTGAATTCAGGAATGGATCAGACTTATTGTGACAAAGTGGAATTTATGACTGATTATTTTCCCCAAATAAACTTCTATATGTATGAAGGGCCTGCCCCCCGCATCAGGACTAGGAATATACCTGAAGACTTTTATACGTGTAAGTATGAAGATGAAAAACAAATTAAAACTGAAAGTGAGTAACCTGGTTCTGAGGCTGTAGGGATTACCAGGCTCCTCTTCTGATTTCTTGGGAAGATGATACAGAAACAAATAAGAAATTCCCAGTCTATAAAGTCTGTGGTACTACCTAATATTCTTAGGTCAAATATATCTTACTCCATTGCTAAATGCTAAAATAATTCTTGACTTAAAAATGATTTTTAATTATACAAGATCATAGTCATTAATACACAAATGTGTCAAGTTCACCTGAGTTGTTCACATTTTCTCTCGTTTGTCTATCAATTTTAATGTGATTTCTTTTTTTCTTTTGAAACAGTTAATTCTGAAGAAATTGTTAGGAATCTCAGTGTAAGTATTCAGTCTCATATATACATTAATATAATGTCGATAATCTGGATTTCAGGAAATATGTATTTTAGACACACTGGTGGCTCAGGTGTTAAGCCATGACTGGCACTCTCCACATACAGCCCAAGGACAATGGTTCATGGCCTGGGGCTGGAGGTGTGTTCAGCTAACACTAAAATAATTGAACAACTAAATGAATAAATGCTTCTTCCTCCTCTTTCTTCCTGCCTGTTGCCTGCCTGCCTTCCTTCCTTCACCTTAAGATTTTTTTTCTATTTTATATTTTTAGTCCAAGTCACATACAATTTACTTTTAAACCCATTGTCAGCATTATTTTATATACATATCAGTTGCTTTTGTTTTCATTTTAGAGTTGACACCACCGTAAGAATTTAGTTTGAGTTGACTGTGGAACTGACTCCTAGTTTTCACTGATGTTTCATTCAAAGGCACCATACTACTGGCACTTTTCACAGTTTTTATGTGACTTAATGTCAGAAAATATCTCATAAAATTTTTTTTTCAGAAAAATGATTTCTTTACCCGCTAAGTATAATGCAATTGCTTTGATTGGTTCCCACATCCCAGGCTGTAAGTAAATGGGTAAGGCAAATTCACATAGTTTAACGCAATCTGAATTTTTTTGGGTGAAACCTGACACATTCTTGTACCCAGTATTTTAATATTGTCGACTGACAGTATATTCATAAAGATTTTTTATATGGAATTCATAAGTTCACCACTACTTGGGTGGGATAGGGCTAGATAATATATTTTAAGCAGTTACAGTAAACATTATGTTAGGGTCAGCGATCGTCCTCCCAGAAACGCACACACACACCAGTCAACAATGTAAAAGCATAAGGGACTTTATTTCCAGCGTGCTGGGGTCCGAGCCTCATCCAACGCAGTGGATTTGGTCAAGGACCCCGGGTTTATTTTTCTAACAGGCTTTTATAGGGTTTCGCTACATAGGCTCGCCGAGCGCTCGGTTAGGGTCAGCGTGTCACATTCCAGCGTTATCCAGCGAGCGGTTGGCTCCGCGGGCGTGTCACATCCTCCCCTAGTCTTTAATCTTATATTGTGGATTCTGCGTCTGGAGCCTGTCACAGCGTGGTTCGGCTTTCACAATCATTAAAGTGAAATGTGAATGACCGAAGATGGGGAAACACTGGGCAGAGATTGAAGTAGGAATGGGTGCTAGAGAAGATTTCCTTTAGAAAGTTAATCACTTCTATTTTCTCTCACACCTTCCTAATTTTCTGATCTTGAGTAAATATGATAGACAATCTCACCCCTGACCGGTCAAAGTGCAGAGTTTTTTTTGCTGTTAGGACAGTTAGTTCAGAGTTTCAGCATGTGGACTCTTAAATCCATACATTCGTTTCTCTTTTTCCCATCACTGTGTATCCTTGTAGCTGAAGTCTTGCTGGTAAGATGAGGAAGGACAATTATCAAATAACCCCAGTGGTGCCAGGGAATTGGAAACCTCAGGTTTTGGAAATCCATCACAGCTAAATATGAAATAGCCTAGAGCATGGGACCAAGAAGAAATCAACAACCACTTCTATTTTAGAAACAGAAATAGTCTATTTACCACCCACTCCCATTTGTCATGCGGTAGCACAGTATTGGCAGTAATGCTATTCTGTGAATTTATTTTAATCTTTAATTGAACAAGCGTAGCCAAATGTGGACTGCTAATTCTTCAAGTTCCACCACATTCAGAATGCACAATGGACAGCTGCATCAATTTTGTTCTTAGATAAAATGACTCAAAATTTATCTCAATTTGTATCTTCATTTCAAATTCTTAAATATAAGGAATAATCCTATATTTCTTCAGAGGTTGGCAGTGTACCCCCAGTTTTTTCTGGATTTACTCTGGTTACACACCAGCCAGAAAGCATGACTCAGATGATCTGTCGTTGGTAAGAATACATTCCAATCCCCTATATCTTTAGAGAAGTGGGTACTCAGCCACTCCCTGGTATGCTTGCCTGAAAGTTCCAAAAAATATTGGCTTCCCAAGGAAGTCATGGTAAATAAAAAATCAGTTAAGTAAGAAGACTGGAAAAGATAAAATAGGAAAGAAAAAAGCTGCCATAAATGTGATTTTCTCTGTCCCCTTTCATTTGATAACTCTCTTTGCTCACCTGTTTTCTGTATTTTTAAAAAATTGTTTTCAATTTCATAGTCTCTTTTTCTGATATAAATTGAGTATGCGAGAATAGCAAGATAGACTTTCAAGGTTTATGACATGAGGTTTAAAATAAATGAGAAAATGAGGAAGAAAACAACTCCTCTAGTTATTCGTCTTGGTTCCTCCCAGCCTTGGCTCCACAAGCTGGGTCCTTGTGGGTGTAGACTAGACTTAACTGTGTGTATGTGTGTCACCTCAGCTCATAGGCCACCAAGGTATGGCTCAAATTGATTTAAATATTTACTCATACCTACTGATGTGTTATATGCTTTTCCAATATAATTTAAACTCAGAAGTTGTACCTTCCACTCTAATTTAGACATATCCATTTTATGTCCAAAATAGCAGGGAAGTTTATGGTGACTTAGTATATACACACAGGCATAAAAACTTAACAGCAAACACAAAATCAAAATTTAAATCATTTTTTCAGGTGCAACCAAAATATTTTTGCAACAAAAAACACAATATAAATAGGGAATGTGATCATATGATAGCAAGTTTAATACTCTCATTTTATTGGCCAAGCTTAAAAAGTGTTTAAAAAAATGCCCTAGAAGATGAAATTGTTGAATGATCTGGTATTATTTAATGTTCCATGAAAGAATAATTTCTTGTTTTTTGTTTTTGTTTGTTTGTTTGTTTTTTAGTGCCGAAGTCCTGATCAGCACTTCAAACCCTATTTGACTCCTGATTTGCCGAAACGACTACATTTTGCCAAAAATGTCAGAATTGACAAAGTTCATCTTTTGGTAGATAGACAGTGGCTGGCTGTGAGGTTTGTGTGTCTATTATCTTATATTACTTTCCCGCCCCCACTAATAATACTTTAAGCAATTGTTCTTCATTATCAATTTACTTGAACTTACTCTGCTGTTACAACCAGTGTGAACAACTAATAGAAATGAAATGAAGATTCTTCTTCCTCTTCTCTCTTCCTGCCTGCCTTTGTGCTCACCTTCATTCCTGCCTACACCTTTCCTTAAAAAACAAAACAAAACATGCAATCGGGAATATTGTGTTTTCTGGCCTATCTTAATTGTATGCTGCATAATGCTGGGTGGATACAGAGGGACTGGGAATATAGTGGCTAAAGTAGATTTTTAACAAAGAGAAGAGAGAAGATGATGAGGGTGTTGGACTTTAATATACCTGCGTGTGCTTGGTGAGAAACTAGAGATATGAGGAGCCTGGTCTCTAAAAATAGAGGCCTAAACAGTACAGGGCTGGGCCATAGCACGCAGTTTCAAATTCAGTCACTAGATGGCACTGGCCTCTCTAGATTTCAGTAATTGCAAGTAGTTCCGTTACTGCTGAGCTGTCCTTGGCATAAAGGACCTTATCAGGCATGGTTAAGGAGTGTGACTTTAAACATGAAGGAAATGGGAGATCGTTAGTAGATACCAGGTGCCTGAATGAATACAGTGGGATTTGCATTTCAGAGAACTCACTCCAGCTGTCCTCTGGAAAAGGATCATCAAATAAGTGGGAGGGAAGTTAGTTAGAAAGACCCATTCTTCAGCATTTTGATGGCCTCACGCAAAACTGGAGCCATGTGTTGGAGGGGGGAATGATAAGACTAATTAGGTTGCACTTTATCAGCAAATTATATATGGCGAACTTGTGACTCAGATACTACCCTTTCATCAGATTCTGTCTCACGTCTGTAGTCATTAAAATATATTTCCTTTTTCAGCAGTGATAGTGTTAAATATGATTAGGGATATTAGTGTGTGAGTGTGTACTTGTGTTATGTAAGAAGATTCTGAAGTTCAGTCAGGATAACCGGTTGGAAATTTGTTGAGGTCGCCTAGAATGGTGGAAACATTAGAAGAGAAACAGGAGAAGAAACAGGAAAATGTGAAAAGATACTGCAGAAAAAGACAGGACTTGGCAATTGATTGATTATCAAGAAAGAAGTCTTGCTCATCTCCTCTCTGTGTCATTAACCAGCTGTGCAGAGGAAGAGGGCTTGATCTTGACTATTAACTAGACATAGAGCACGTGAAAGAGAATTAATTCCAAAAGGTTTCAGAGTACTTGGAAGTTGAACTACATCATGACAGATAAAATAAACTCATCTTTTCCAAATGACAGCTTCCAGTTTTCCATATGTGATTTCCAGAGCCAAATTTATGGTTGGAAACGATGAACATGAGCAGGCTGAAGAGCAAATTTCCAAATTTTTCCCTTGGAAAGCAAATAGAAAAGTTTTTTCAGATGTACCCTGATGGAGTAGCAGTTAGTTCAATTGCCTCTGAAGGAGTGCAGGCCACATACCCCTGAGTTCCGGTCCCAGGTCCAGGGGAACAACCAGTGTGAACAACTAAATTAAGAAAAACAATAAACAAAAAAACTTTTTCCTTCTCTCTTTTCCTGCCTGCTTGCCTACTTGCCTTCATTCCTGCCTGCACCTTTCCTTAAAAAAAAAGAAAGGAAGAAGTTTTTCAGACAATATTTTTAATTTTTTGCCTCTGAATAAGGTTTTGCAATATTTAATAAAATTTTCTAGTTGAGTTGAGCTAGGAGTTGAAATAGTAAAGAAAATCTAGATTTTTATGCAATATAGGAATCAATTTTAGATTTTACCAATGGCTTGGTTCAGAAGACCTTTTCATTAATGAGTACTCTAGACTCTCAGTCAGAATTTAAAGCTTTACTCCCTCAATAAAATAGTTCCAGTAATTTTGGGGAACAAAACCTTTATTTTAGAGCAACTTTGGCTTTATGCCAGCAATTGTGTTGAAATTAACTAAGATATGGACATGAACTGACATCTATGGCCATCAAATTTAAGCACCTGATAAATAAAACCCCTCTCGCTTTTCCCAGTCCAGGGAGTACTTAGCCTCTTCTTTCTGCCCTCTCATGGGTGGATTTGAATGTGGCCTGCTCTGTGTTGTGATTTATTTTTATTTAAGCTAGTGAGATCAGTTATGAATTTTTTTTTAAAGAACTTGGAGAATTTGTTTTTAAATTAAGAAGTAAAAGCATGGTTTGAACATTTTTTAGACTAGGAACAAAACTAGAAAAGCTTAAACTAATGTGCCAAATGTGAGGAGTGCTGAACTTGGCTTAATGCTCAATACAATACAAGCAAGCAAAATCCAAGTTTCTTCCATGCAAATAAGCATTGAGGAAAAGAGTATGAGAATGTTTATAGAATACACCCCACGATTTTAGTTTACATAAGAAACTGTACCTACATGAAAAAAAATCAGACAATTTTCAGGAAATGTTTTATAGGTTACGGTAGGCTATAACTTAGTTTATTCTGAATAAAATCTGTAGAACATCGTGCATTTTTACAAATTGTGTTAGAATTCCAGCACAGCAAGCTTATATTTGACAAGAACAATGCAATAGGCAAAATAGAACTGAAAAACTTAGACAAGTAACATTACCGCAGACATTTTTAGGTATTATTTGGTCAGTAACTGGGCAGACAAATGCCATTCAGCTTCAGTCAAAGTCAAAACCAAATAAAAAGTAAAGGTACACAATCTGTTTTAAATGATAAAACTATCCTGACTTGACTTACATCCTGATTCCATTAAATTGAATAGGGTTGAGGAGACTAGGATTTTGATGTTAATTTAAGAGTTTTCCTTTATTCCTGAATGCTGTCATCTATAGAGGGCCACTCAGAAAACAAATTGGCAAATTTCAGAAGGGCGTCATTATCTGTTACAACTGCTGACAGTGCCAGGTGTGATGTCTACATGATCACAGATGTGAGGGAAAGCTGAGGCAAGCTCAAACTGTCTGTGTTTATGTATACTTTACAAATGATGCAAAAGCAGAAACATTTTCTTTGAAAGCTGTTTGAGCTACAAGCAGTGCGATGCAGAGCCCCCTCTGGTTATGAATTTTTTTAAGCTGATTTTTTTTTCAAGAAATTAGAGTTCCTCTCTTTGTTGAAGCTACAATGCAAAAAGGAACAAAAACATTGTGTGTGCTGTGTGTGTCTGTGTGTGTGTATTTGTTGCGAGGAGTGGGGAAGCCAATGGGAGAAATCTTTTAAAGTCAACCTTTGGAATTTGGAGTCTTTTTTTTCGTCCCTTTAGAGATTTAATTTCATCCAGTATACCAGCCTAGCTTCAAAAAACATCAAGGTTAATTTCTTGTTAATTTATGGTTAAAATATGGAAAAGTAGGTAAAAGACAAATTAATTAAATTTGGAAAGACTTTCAATAATAGAGCAGTGTATGTAAGAAAATCCCAGAAGTTAA
This sequence comes from Solenodon paradoxus, assembly GCA_004363575.1. Lineage (NCBI taxonomy): Eukaryota > Metazoa > Chordata > Mammalia > Eulipotyphla > Solenodontidae > Solenodon > Solenodon paradoxus. The sequence continues at coordinate 285,350 of RJWH01001362.1, forward strand.
AAATAAGCTCTGAATTCATATTATATACTGGCTTCTCCTTACCAAGTATTGTAATTAACTTTCCCTGACTATTCTTTATTCATACTTCTGCATTAATTCCCTAGACATTTCTGCTGTAAATAGGAATTCAATTTTCCCTGTGTCCAAAGATCTACTTCTAAAGCACGAGAATGCTTACGACAACATTTTAATCAAATTATTCTTCTCATGAAAGTTTTTATTGAAGAAACATTGCATCATAATGATACAGGCTTAAGGTGTGCATCCTTATAAATCAAATCTGTATATGATGCATTAATTTCATCAGTAATAGTATAGTTGCATCCTTCAGCGTCTTCCCTATGGTACCACTAATTTAGTCCTATAGATAAAAACTTATTTTTGTTTGATTTGATTTATTTATTCCTTAGTTTCTCTATATACCACATGTGAATGAAATGAAACTATTATTAGTCACATAAATATTAAAGGTACAGGTAAACTTGAAGATAAATCTTTTTTATTTTAATTAATGCCTTGGTTATTATCCTTTTGTCACAATATAGGAGTCAAAAGTCTTTTGAATTCTCTTGAGGAAGCCCTGAAATCCTCTTTCTTATCTCCTCCCATTCTCTTTGTTCTTTGGTTATGAATCTGATCATGAAAAGAACTATATACTGCTGTTGATAGACAAAAGTACTTATTTAAAAGCAGGTCACATAGAAACCTGTAAAGCAACTGACTGATCACAGTGTAATGATATTATTTCTTTACAGGAAGAGACCATACACATACTGTGGAAATGGCAACCACGGTTATAACAATGAGTTTAAGAGCATGGAGGTAATGTACAGCCCATTTTTTACAACAAATATTTATTGAGCACCTACTTTGTGACACACAGTGCTTAGGACTTTTGGATGTATCTGAACCAAACAAATATAGGTTAAAGCGGTGTGAGAAATAAAGAAAATGTGAAGCAGAGTAAGGGGAAATTGGAGTGCTTGAGAGTGTCATGGGGATAGAATGCAACATAAAAAAGGATGAAGAGGGAACAATTCATGGAAATGACATGTGTTTTCGGTAAATAAGTTATTTAGAAGATATATAACTAGATACGATCCTCAGGGACTAGGATAGAGAGGAGGACCAAGAACTGAGGCCTGTGCATTTCTGCTTGAAGAGGTTGGGAGAAAAAGTTAAGAGCAGAGACCCAGAGCCAACGAGGAAGGAAGGAAGCCAGGAGCTCCTGGTGTCCTGCAGGCCCAGGGGAGAAACTACTCAGGGGACGTCGCAGTGCAGCGTAGCCGGTATTGCAGCGTAGCCGGTATTCTCACAGAGGTCAAGTTTCATGATTTTTGCAGCCTGATTTTCCTATCTAGTAAAATACACAACACCCTCCTTCCCACTACATCCACATGCACAGCCACATAATTGCTTTCCAAATCAAAAAATATGTTCTTATGGAATATACTACCTCTTACCATGATCACGGTGGGTTATATATGAGTAAATATTTGAAAAGTCTCTGGAGACAGAGAACTTATCTATTTAGAGTACTATTTGATAATTAAGTTAATTACTGCAAGAAAAAACTAGCCCTCCATTTCTTTGTTAATTATTTTGACAAAATATAATGTAATGTAGTACTATATAGTATAGTATAATGAATATACTATATATTCCCCTGCTAGCAGAAAGTTTTTACTTATGTTTGATGCTTTTATCTAAGGATTTATGATAGCAGACAACTGGCTCTTTGATAAGTAATGTAATTGATATTAGATATTCATAAAAATAATTAGTTCCCTTCATCTAAAAAGTAGAGAGAAAATATATTGGAGATGTCAGTGGGTTAGTGTAATTGTGCAAAAATTAAATGAAAAAATGTTAGTGCTTATGTACTTCGATGTTTTTAGTTATGTATTAACATAGTTAAATGATGTGAAGAGAATATGAAGAAAATATATGATGTATTGCTAATATGTATTTTAATATATTTCTAATGTATATTCAGATATTCTAGAATTGTGCTGTTATTAGTTGTCCACTGTTGCTTGTATTCTCCTTGTTTGCATATGCATGAGGTACTGTGGAAATAGATTTACATAAGCATAGTATGAATTATATTTGATTGCGATTAGTATGACATCACAAATGGAAATGATGTAACAATCAATTTCAAATACGAAGAGAAATCCGTACAGATGTCTAGGAGACAAATAGAGTAACAGCAGGGAAACTGTGTCTTTAAATGACATCTAGTAATAATGTGTCTCTTACTGTCTAGGCTATCTTTTTGGCACATGGACCCAGTTTCAAAGAGAAAACTGAAATAGAACCATTTGAAAATATTGAAGTTTATAACCTAATATGTGGTATGTCTCTATGTTTTTAATAATGAAAGGTTTTTAAACACCATTTTTAGACATAGTTTTTAAAATGTGTGTTTTGAAATTGGTGATACCTTGAGTCCCAGAAGTGAATAGTCTTCACTAAGAAGACAAAAGCTAGAAAAGATGAGGAAGAATTCTATATTAGTAACAATCATTCAGTCATCACAATGAATTTTTTTGTCTTTTTTTTTCTAGTCATGATAATGATTAACATTAGATCTCAGGAGACCATATTTTGTATTATTTAGTTACTGTATGATGTCTTAATTGATGAAAACTCAGGCAGGTGAGTGCATTTCACCTTTAGCTCTAGGAATTCACACATAAAGATGCTTGCAATTCTCCCTCTTCATCTTGTCACAGGTCTGTGGTAATTGAAGGTGACTTAGTGACCAAAAAGTACCCTTTTAAAAACAGTATGTTGTAACCTTGACAATTTAAATTTTTGATGCCCAGTGCTTGAGCTTGTGGTCAGCACTTCTGGTCTCTTCCAGGGAGGTTTGGAAGGAACCAAATTGGGCCGTAATTTAGAAGGGATCTATTTGATGGTACTTAACAGGAACCACCGAAGGCTACATCTACTTTAATATAGTATTTATATTTTTTTTTAGAAAAATTTCTCCAAATATTAAGCCAAGTTTGCTAGGTTTTTTTCAAAGGAGCATTTTTATTTAGTTATCGTCTTGGTCGTTCTCTTGCTCCGGGACATAAACTCAGGACCTTGGGATGTACATGAACTGCACCCAACCACTGCTGCATCAGGGTGTGCTCACTAACTAGTTTTTAAAAAAGGTGTCTATCCTCAGAGAATTTTCATATAATTAAGAAAACATGCTATAAGTAAGATTTCAAATTACTTAACTGTATTAAACTTGTTTTTACTGAGTGTAGGTTTTTATGCCAGAAAAGCACGCTGTGCTTACGGAACAAGGTGGTCATTTAAACAGTGATGCTTCTCTCGGGAGAAACAGAAACAGTTCATGGAACTTTCTGTGGCTTCTCTATAGCATCTGTTCTATTCTCTAGAAGGACCAGTTGATGGAAACCGTGGGGAAGAGAGTCAGTCACTGAATGGCATGCACAGTGCACAACTGCGCTGCAGCAGAGTTTATGACAGGAAGTGAACAACAGGTGTTTGTTTCCTCCCAAGTCCCGCATAGACGTTGCTCCCTTCCAATTGAAAACTATTTGAACTTTTCTTTTAAAAACAGATCTTCTCCGTATTCGACCAGCACCAAACAATGGTACCCACGGTAGTCTAAACCATCTTCTGAAGGTGCCTTTTTATGAGCCGTCTCATGCCGAAGAAGTGTCTAAGCTTTCTGTTTGTGGCTTTACGTCTCCGCTGCCCACGGATGCTCTAGACTGTGTGTGCCAGGCATTACACAATGTAAGTAGCGACTCCACGCATCCAGAGGAATGTAATGTGGGCCAGCTAGTCTGTAACACGGCAGCTGGCACTCAGCGCAGCTGCTAACCAGGTTTGCGTTCTAGCCTGGATGTTTTCTAAGTAGTGTATGTGCTTCACTGAACCTTATCTAGAAATGAGAGCTGCATTATAAGCTTAAATATGTGCTTATGCTTTGTAAACTGGAAAGTACTATCTGGATATGGTTGATTCCATTGGAAGCTAACTTCTTAATCACTCAACAGAGTAGAACCTGGTAGCTCTCTTTACTTTTCCTTCACAAATCATTCCTCTTACAGTTTATGAGTCAGATGGTTGTGCCTGGTTAGTCAGAGCAGAAAGAGATGGAAGGATGGGGGGATTGTGATCTGGCATCAGGTACACCCACTTGGGTAGGTGCTGGGCAGTCTACTCACCAGGCAATCCCTGGGGTCTGGCTGACTGTCAATTAGGAAAGTTTTTTTTTTTTTAATGCATCAGTGCTAAGGCTGATTTCCAGAGTAGGACTTCAAATGCCAGGAAACTTGCCTTAAGGTGAGATTCCAGCACTAGGTGAGGCCCCCAGGGGGACTGAGTCAGAACACAAAGCCAAAATCCAAGGACCAAGCGCATCTGTGAAATTGGAGCACAGGGCAGTGATAGGATTTCAGAATGGAATTAGAGTTCCATTCTCAACAGCCCATCAAACTAAAACAAAAACTTGCATTTGATGCCAAGTACAAAGTGTGGTGGTAGAGTTTAATACCCGCTGCCTGATGTAAGAATAGTTTCCTGTAACTGGGAGTCAGGGAAAACTTTACATTGTCTAATCCTCAAAATAACATTATACCACATAAACAAACACACACATTAATACATAACCAATCAGATACAGTTTTAAGGGACAAAAATCTAGTGAAATTTCCCAATAAAATTCAAGCAAAGCAAAGATCAGAGTAAGGGTGTGGGTTCTTACCTATTGCTCCAGATAATCTCAATGAAACCACCATTTAAATGAAAAATAACATTTCATTTTTTCTTTTTATTTCCTCCTTTAGAGCTAAATGGTCTCAGAGATGTTAGATAAATTGTTCAAGGTCATAGGAACTTGGTTTACATACTGCATATCAGGTTTTTCTATGTGAAACATGCCCCTTTCTGCTCAAAAAGCATACCAGGATCAGTGTTTCCATCACTAGCAAGCTGGTTAGAGCTCCTGAACTCAGGTTTCTGAACCAGACTCTGTGCTTTAACAAGACCAAATGAGTTGTATGCACATGAAAGCTTAAGAAGCACTTGCACGTTGTCATCCCAGTTTAATAGTTGACTCCTACTTTGGTCTCAGATGCTCTGTCCCATTATCAATTATATCTTTTGCAAATTCCCACCAGACAGACGCAGTTCAGAGAGTATTTATATCTCTCTATTTCTGAGTGAGTAGCAGAATGGGAAGAATACGAACCATTAGTCTGGCTTCTTTATTCAGCAGTAAAACAATCATGCGATAACCGTAGATATAAACTGGATTACCTTGTCGAACATGCTTTATTCCTTTGGCTTACTTTCTCCCCCATTCCACATTACCTTTCAGATTTCCAAACTAGAACTTGTGAATCAAAGACTAAATCTCACAGAGGATGAAAGTAAGTCAGTAGAAAACGTGTGAAGTCTGGCTGTTTAGACCCAACAAAACATAATATTGTGTTTTGGGGGAAATGTCTAAATCAAGATTAAAGGAGATTTTGAGCATAAAGATTTTATTGTCAACACAGAGGCAGAAAACAACTCAGATAAAAACAACAGCAAGCATGGGGTAGTTACAATGGTTCCAGGAAAATGTAACAAATTGCTTGAAATGGCTGTCTCCTCTATAAGCCTGGTTGATTTTCTTTGAGGTGAACAGACCAAACTGCCTGGATTTGAATCCTAAGTATACAGCTTCCTGGTTCTGTAACTGCTGCTGTAACCAATTTACCTAGTCTCATTGTGTCCCAGTCTCCTGACCTGTAACAATGGTATTCATTTGACTAATAAAGATTAAAGGAGTTAATCCATGGAAAGAATGTAGAACAACATCTGACCTGTAGCGATATTATTATTATTGCCAATTATCTTTTAAATATTCTTGCATTCAACTCTCTAAGCCTGTTTCTTCATTTATAAAATGGTGATACCTACCTTATGGAGTGATGAAGTTTATATGAGTTGACACAATGTGCTTGGCAGACAGTAAGAGTTCAGTAATGTGTTGGTTGTTTGGATAACCATTTTATAATCTGTTGATAGTTAGTCCATGGCATAAATACCCTCACTTTTAACCACTGGTAATTAAATTTTTAGATGATAATGGCATAAAAGTAAAAATCAATAGATACTTTGGACACCCGTTATATAAAAATCCAATAGCTTTCTTGTGACAATTATTAAAGTAGGTTATAGTTGTTATAAAGTGTGTACTTTTGATTTTGAATATCACTTTAAGTAAGTCTTGTGAGCTGTCATCTGTTTGGCTAAATAATTGATCTAAGCCTTGGTTTTATAACCTGTAGAGAGAAATAATAATATCTATCCCATAAGGTTGTTGTAAGAATTAAATATATAAAATACTTATCACAATGCTTACTGATAGTAAATGTTACCATCAGAGAGTTGGTCATTGCTATGTATAGAAACATTTGCTAATTCACCAGAATATTTATTTAATCTTGTTATTTTAATTTAGTAAAAGCAACAGAAAAAAGAAATTTACCATTTGGGAGACCCAGGGTTATACAGAAGGACAAGGAACACTGCCTCCTTTATCACAAGGACTATGTCAGTGGATTTGGAAAAGCCATCAGGATGCCCATGTGGAGTTCATATACTATCTCTGAGCCAGTGGTGAGTTCCTGTGTCTACTGAGTCACATAGGCTGGAAAAAGATTTTTGTTCTCTAGTATTTTTAAAGTTTCAGTTTTTGTTTGTTTTATAAAGAAAAGAGGCAGACAAGAATGAAGGTGAGTAGGCAGGCAGGCAAGAAAAGAGAGGAGGAAGAAGCACTTTGTTTATTTTATTTAGTTGTTCATCTTGGTTATTCTCCCCTCACCCCGGGTCTTGAACCTGCAACCTTGGAAAGCATGTGCACTGCACCCAGTGTTTAAAACCCCTAGGCCATCAGGGAACACCAAAAGTTGTATTTTGATTTGCAATAGAGGTCTCACAGGGAGCTCACTGGTCTATAACTTGTAAGTCAATGTCCCAGGTATTATGGAAGGAGATTTATTTGTAAATGTTGTGTGAATGCAAAAAATATATATATATCTACACACACACACACACACACACACACACACACACACACAGTGGGTGAATCTAGTAAGTGATGGTAACTAAATCATGAAGGATTTTGTATTTGGTTAACAAGTGCTTTAGTATCATCTATGTACTTTGGTAGGCAGAAGAACACAATGTGAATAAGAGGTAATTCTTCCTGAAAGAGCTCACACTTTACTAAACTAAACTTATATATAAGTGTGCTATGTCACAGATCTCTCCAAACTTAGACTGAGAATCTAATTGCTATAATCATCCTTTCTTTTCACACTCCGGCAAACTCCACTTCAATAAATGGCTTTGGATACAACTGGCTACCATAATAAAAGAAAACACTAGATCTCTACTTCACACCATGCACGAAATTAAGTTGCTGGTGGACTTCAAGACCTAAATGTGCATGGCAAATCTGTATTTTCCTCTGAGTATATCTTGATGGTACTTAGTATAAAGAAGGATTTCTTTGATACAAGAACAAAAAGAAATTCAGAGGAAATCGATGAATTTGGCTACATTAACATTTGGCAAAAGGCAAAATTATGAATCGGTCAATATATTTGCATTGCGTATAAGAAATATGAAATGAGTATCCAGAATAATAATTAGGATGCAAATTAGATAACAAATTTCTACCAATAAACAGGAGAAGGATGAGCATCTTAGTTAATAAATGGACAGAAGATATGAGCCAAATAATTTAACCTCACTAGCAATCAGGGAATGTAAATGAAAGTAAAAATGTCTGCCAAAAATCAATCCAAATACTCCTTCAGGGCAGATGTGGCTTTGTTTAATATATCCCTGGCCCAGTTGAGCTGCCCAGTAAATACTTTTGAATGAATGCATTGGATGAATTAATTCCAACCATTATTTTTAAAGACTTAAGACAAAACAGTCCTTTCAAAGAGAAGGAAATAATCAGGCAGTTTATTTTTCCTCTTTTTTTTTTTTTTTTTTTTTTTTGGTGGAGAAAATCTTAATTTAAAATCCAAAGACAGATGAGAAACTTTACTATTCTTCTTAGGGGTTCATATATCTCACCTTATTTTATGGAGAGGAAACAATTGGTTGTATCTGGTTTGTTTGCTCTTGTTATTCCGAGTCAAGATTTTTGGAGAAAATAAGCATTTTTCCCACTAGTAATTAAAGCTCTGTTTTCTGAAGGCCAGCTCTGCCATGGACAATGGTTTAATTATGGTCCTTAGCAGTGTAGCATTAATGTTTCCCAATGAGGACAAATATTTTACAGTTACCTGTGTTTATAAGAGTGATTAGTGACATCACTTTCTTAATATATACAGTATTCAGTTATTGGGAATTTTCTTCAACATACTATGAAACGCACTATGAAACAATAATATGAAGTTACTTATTTCTTAAACTGATTTCTATTTTGTTTTTAAGAGGTACAGGATATTCAAGGCTTGTCTTATTATTTATTTATCTGTTTTGAAAAGACCTGGTGCTATTAGAGGTTTTATGAAGTGGGGGCGTTCATGTTTTGAATACTTTTTCCTGCTGTCTTGCATTCCAGAATTTCCATGAGCTTTAGCGGAAACCAAGGGTGGAGAGATTTTAAGTGGGCTCAGACTAGGAGCTTGGTACAATTCTTTGTTGTTATTGTTTTCAAACTAGCTTCTTTGTTACCAAAAGTTCCTGTCCTTTCACTGAGCCCACAGAATGACTTGTGTATTTCTCCCTCCACGTGACAGGATGGAATTCTAGCAATTTTCTGCTTTCTAATTCAGAAATTACTCTGTTAGTATGTTGTGGTTCAAGAAAATTACATACAAGGATGTTTTGAGATTCACATAAAAATGTTGTAAATCAGCTCTGTGTTTGAAAAATCAGACTTTAAATAAACCCCTTTTGGGACATGGATCTAATTGACTTGTACCTTCAAGTTTTATGGAGCTTTTGTTTTTCTGTGATTTTGGTGGGTTTTCTAATTTTTGTTGTTATTATCTCAGAAGAGTTTTGGGAAAGTAGTTGTGATTTGAAATCATGTCCTATAACAACTGCTTGAAAACCATTAAGGTTGACCTGTACATGGGTTTTACTTTTGGGCCTACTCAGTAAGAAGATGTAAATTGTAATTTCTGTTGCTAGGTGAAATATGAAAACAGAGGAAGATCTATGATAATTATTAAGAATTTACTTCAGAAATGAAATATGAAATGGATTTTTTCAGAGAAGGAAATCTAGTGCTCTTTGAAAATTGTATCCCCCAGCAATATATATTTATATACATATAAACAAATATACATATACACATATATACAAATATATAGCTCCCATATCATTGAATTTTTTAAAAGTCTTATTATATTGCTTCTAAAGCTTGCTATATTATAAATTTTGACCCAGTCATGTTTTGCTAGTTTTTCAAACCTAGTAACATTTTTGTGTATTGCAAAGACTTTTTTGAATTAAAAAAAAATTATTTTCCTTGTAGAAAAGAAGTCCCATGACTAGAAAAACAATTTAAAGAATGGTTATTATCCTTACTCTAAGGCAAGGTAATGACTGTCCAATCTTCAAAAAAATACATTTTAGTTTTTACATTCAGCCTATAGGTAAGGAGAGTCTACAACTATAATTAAAATATGCTATTGCCTGTTCAAGTTCTATTTTTAGCCCCATACCAGACAAAAATGAAAGTATCTCACTTTCCTGTCTGTGCTCATCCCATATTTCTCTTGAAGACTTTGAGAGCTAGTGAGCTCAGATTTTGAGGGTCTGGATTCTATTTACTGTTTTCCTGACTCTTGACATTCAAAGGAAGTCTAAAGTGGTGGCAGGATTGAAGAAATTTGTGTGTGTGTGTGTGTGTGTGTGTGTGTGTGTGTGTGCGCGTGCACGTGTCCACCTGTCTGCCTGTCTGTCTCAGGCGTGATGGATGATGGTTCACTATTCCTTCTCTTAAGATCCCAAGACTCGAAATGATGTCATTACACCCCCTCCGTCCTGCTAGAGGGTGGCTTATTACAAAATCTCTCCTTTATAAACGAGGCCTCATCCTGTCTTTCCTACTCTTTATTCACTTATGATGAATACGGGCATTTCATTTTCCTTAAATTAAGAAAAATGAATCTAGGGTTACATTGATGCAGTGCCCATTTCTTCAAGTTAAACTTAGTAAACATGAATTTTTAGAGTAAAATGATAAAGATGGTGGTAGGAAATATCAACTCACAATATTCTAAGTGTTGATGGAGTTGACTTAGCCAGCAGTCAATATTTCTGGCTCGCTCATTTTATATCTTTATGTGCCTTTTTATGCCAAATCAAGAAACCTGAACATTCAGAGATGTTTGCTATGTATTTTTGAAAAACTATAAGCAAATGTTTTCAACTTTACATTATCTGTACCAGGAGAGTGAAATAAATGGTGAGAGCTTATCACTGTATCTAATACACATTTCTTAGTTTACTTCATGATATGTTTGGAGACGCAAAATGTTTTTCTTCCATCCATACACTTAATTGATAGTTTAGCTTTAGAATTTTAGAAATATGTCTTTATTCAGGATTAATAGGGCATTAGACTTCCCGGACTGATCTTCAAACGCTTTTATCTGTCTCCTACTATTGTCCATCTCTCTTCTTTAATTTCAGTTTTTGAGAGAGATCTGCCTCTTTTTCTTCTATACTTTATTGGTGTTTTATTTTTGTCGTCATATTTTTAAATCCTAAGGGCTCATTTGCTTATCTCTTTCCTTTAGTGCTTTCTGCCCTCTCTCTATGGATGCCACGTATACATTCATATCTCTGAGAGCAAGTTTTCTTTTGCTCTAAGCATCATCTCTTTCTATTTGGTCCCAGTCTGCCCTCCTCCCCCGATAAATGTCTGATAGTCCTTGGCTATCAGTTCATGTTTTAAAGGTGAGACACAAAAGATACCTCTAATACGGTTCGGCATAGAAAAGTGGCAGGTCAAAAGGGGGCAATGAGACTAGATTTTGATTTAATTCCATTGATTTCAATACGGTCCACCTGCTTTCTGCCTACCCTATTCTTCCCAGATCGGCACGCAATCTCTGTCTTCATGAGACTGCAAGTGCTACGCTTCTGGGGTTCTGCAGTCAGAATCCACTTCGTCGTGCTCAACATTACCAATTCCAGTGTTGATTACTAGCTCTAAGTCAGGTTCCGATAGTCAACAAAAATGTCTATCTGATTATTAGCTTAGGAAAATCTTTTTATCATTCCTTAATGTATCTTCATCATTACTACACAATTGATGGGATGGGATATCAGAAGGGAGCAGAGATAAATGTATTTAATCAAGATGTTGAGAAGTGTCCTCAATTTTTCTATCGGTTCCCAACTGCAGTGTTACAGTATATTTGGGGTACATTCCCTGCTTGGCTTCCCCTAGACTTCCTTCATCTTTAGCTTCTTTCTATTCCGTACCTCATCATGGTGCTCTCTCGCCTGTGAATGGAACTCACAGTGAACGCTGTCTTTTCAAACAATGAATAGAGGAAGGAAATCCTAATTTAATTTAGTCTTTTTAAAATAAATCATAAACAAGTTGTTAAGGAATATATACATCAGGACAGTAGAAGACACATAAATAAAAATCTTTGAAAAAAGGAAATAAGTAGCAAAAAGTTTACTTACTTATGTTTATATGCTATTAAACATAGGCCCATGTGATGCTTTATTACCTTACATGTTTGGACTTGCTAATATATTATAGGATGGCCTGTTACTGAATAAATTATTGCATAAGTCTTCAAGTAGTTTTGCAAAGAAAGTTATATTCCCATATTTCATGGAGTGAAACATAGCTACACATTCATTTAAATTTCCAAATAAGTAAGTCCAGACAACTGTAGTTTCTTTAAATTAATCACAAGTTGATTAGAAGTTCTTACCCAAAGGAGGAAGAATAGCCATAGTTTATATAGGTATTTTAACAATTTTATATTTTATTTTCAAGATTTTCTTTTGTAAGTACACCACCTGAAAGTTAGATCTGAAAATCATTTTGATTTTTAGCATTAGTCCTCTGTTTCAGCTCAGGTTTCAGTCTGCAAATATTCCTGCCCAAGGGGTGTTTGATTTGCCCTCTTGGCATCTCTGGCCAGAAAGGAACCACAGAAGAAAACACTGTTGGAGACATCCATTTCCATTGCTTGCGTAGACCTGATTCACTATGAAAATAGGAAAAGGTTAAATGAAAAACATTCTAGGAAGTTACAAACCATATAAGGAAATGGGTTAGCCAGGACTGTGGGCGTAATTTTTTTTTTCTTTTCTTTCAACAGGGAGACACATTACCTCTTCCTCCCACTGTCCCAGACTGTCTGCGGGCTGATGTCAGGGTTTCTCCTTCTGAGAGCCAAAACTGTTCCTCCTATTTAGCAGACAAGGATATCACCCACGGCTTCCTCTATCCTCCTGGTTAGTATAACTCTTTTTTAGAGCAGCAACTTAGAAAGCCTTCATCAGCTGGATGTGGGCATGTGCCTTAAACATATGCTCCCCACTGAAACTACCCACTGGGGCTCAACTAACTGCCCAGGAGGCTGTGTGTGATTGTGGGCTGACCAGAAGCTGTGCCACACAGCTATAATCAAGACTAATAAATTTTGCAGTGGGAACTACACATCAGCTTTAATCTGGCCCAGATGTGCAGAGAGTTCATCAGGTTTAAGTTTAATTTTAAAATGGAAGATTTCTTGGAGTGGGACACAGCATCTAAAAAAATCCATTCTTTTTTTTCTGGCTACTGTTCAAGTAAAGGCCTGCATGCAGAATGCAGCTTGGTCCGGGGAAAGATATCAGAGTGGAATTCAGACATGTCACTCATCCTGTATGTCCAACAACTTAGAACTGTGGAGTAATCAGCCAAATAAAATGCTAAGCTTTTTTCAGATAGCACTCTTTTGGCAACATACAAAAGCCAGTGTGACTTTTCACCAAGCTCAAATGTCTTCTTTGTTCAGCTGGAATTGTCATTGTCATGAACTAACCCATGAGATTTCCAGCAACTTCAATTCCTGGGAATGGGCTTACTCTTGATATTTGACATTTTTTTTTTCTTTCTCTCTTTTGAAAATCATGACCAATGAAATCAGTTTAGTGATTTATAATTTGGAGATTCTGAGTTTTATAGTGGGAGAGTAAAAACCTTAATGGAAGCAAGTGGTACATCAATTTCACTCCAAACATAATTAGGATAAACTGATATGTCTTTTAAAAGGTGTACAGACAATGAGAGCTACCAAATTTATGCCAGTCTGGGATCAATATTAATAGTTTCAATATTTTATTATTAAAAAATTTTAAATGGGCACATAAAATTGTGCCTGTTAAGCCATACAGTATTGGTTCATAGATAATCATTTGCCTTGATGAGGAAATGAAATGAATATCTAAATAACTTGTCTAAGGAAAAAATGAAACTTCCAACTCTCTACTATAAATTCTGGCTGTTAGAAATTCCATTATAAATGAATTCTTCTTTTTCTCTAAACAAGAGATAATATGTCCCTTGCCCTCCCAAATGGCAGAGCTTGGTTTAAAAATAGAAAAGACATATAGAAGATCTGAGGATGGTGAGCAGCATGCGAAATCTTAAGAAAAAAAACACATTTGTTTTCTCTTGCCTCTTGGTGTTCGCCCATTGGTCTTTCATTTAAGTAGTGGTTAAGATACCCAACTGTAATTTTTTTTTTTAATTTTAAAGGAAAGATGCTGGCAGGAATGAAGGTAAGCAGGTAGAGGAAGAGAGAGGAAGAAGCCTTTTACGTATTTTATTTAGTTGTATATCTTGGTTGTTCTTCCCGATGTGAACCTGGAATCTTGGGATGTGTGTGGACTGCACTTCAGTCAGAGGCTGTTGACCAAACCACTAATCCACCAGAGCAAGCCCTAGGTGTAATTTAAATATAAAACCTACTATAATAAACATTTATAGGCTTGCAGCATGTTTTTAACATCTTCACCCTGTTTCCATGACATAGATGATATGAGACGAAGTACATGGGGCCATAGCACCCTGCCCTGTGGTCCAGCTGGAGACAGAGGAGCTGGGGTCCCAACGAGGGCAGTCTGGTTCCAGAGCTGTGCTAGAGAAAGCCATTCATTTGTAGTTGCATCAGCAGTTTCTAATGAGTTAAATCTATCTTAAGAATATTTTACCTTGAAACATTGTTGAAAAATCTATTTGTAATAGTATTATTATTTTGTGCATAGCTATGATTATAGCTTCATATCAGTATATATATGCTGCTGTAACAAATCACCACAATTTTGGCGACCACGCATTCTCTCACAGTTCAGGAGGTCCAAGTCTGAAAGCCAGGTGTTAGCAGGTACATGCTTCCTGTGGAGGAGAGCATCTAAGGAAGAATACTTCTTTACCTATTCCAGTTTCTGGGGACTGATGAAAGCTTGCTTTTTTTCTGTATCACTACTGTCTCTGCCTCCGTCTTCATATGACCTCCTCCTCTAAGTCTCTCCTCTCAATCTTCCTGCTCCTGTCATTGTATTTAGAGCCCAATCTAATCCAGCATAATCGCATCTCAAGATGCTTAATTTAATTACATCTGCTGAGATCCTGTTTTCCTAAACTCTTAAAGGTTTGTGACTTGGACTCTTAAAAAGTTTTTATTGAGATAGCTCTGGTATACAAAGAATATAAACCCATATGTGTAGATTCTTCTTTCTGCAACTATATGCCAACACACCCTGCCCACCACCAAATTGCTAAAAGTTTTTCACGTTGTCCATTGGAGCCCACCATCAGTTGCCCCCCCCCCCACCCCCAATCCGTCCCTTTCCTGCTGGTACCTCAGTTCTTTTAGTTGGACAGATTTTCTTCTTGAAGAGGGAGAGGTCACCATTCATTCTGCTACAGATATCTAATGCATAAAATTCCAGTATTGATGAACTCTACCGTAGACTACTTACTATTTCTGTGTTTCGGCTGTTAACAAATTTCTATAATTATGTAACAGTAATAGGCCTCTTAAGTAGTATGTCACATTTTCTCTAATAACTAGATTTAAGAAAATTCATTTGTTTTGCAGCAGATGATAAAACTTCTGACAGTCAATATGATGCTTTAATTACAAGTAATTTGGTCCCTATGTATGAAGAATTCAAAAGTAAGTTTATACTTATATAATAAATTTAAAATGTCTAACTAAACACACCTTTTATTGAATTTTATTCTTGATATTAATAGTCATTTTGTTCTAATGTTTTCAGTATAGGAATAGGAAGGATCTTTGACATAATTCCTTTTCAACTTTGGGTGACTTGTTGCTAAAATTTGATAAATAGTTTTTAATCCTAATTTAACTGTGACGAACTATTCACAAAACTAAAATTTTCTGACACTCATATAAGTAAGCAAAAGATGTGTGTCCCTAGAGTCATAAGTAGTAAGGCAGTATATGTGTTCTAACCATTTTTTAACACTCACTATCTCAAATCAAATTAGTCCTAGGAGGAATTTGGAGACACTATTAACTGTAATTTCAAGAATGAAACTTCATCCACAAGAAAAAGCTCTCCTCAGCATGGCTGTTCAGTTTTGTTGCATAGACCATTTTGCTAATCACCACTGACAATTGGTGAAGCCGAATTAGAAGCTATTTAAATCTACCTGTCTATAATAGAAAAGTATTTCCATGTTTCATAAAGGTAGATATTTTAACACCTTTTTATTTTATTTTTAGGAATATGGGATTATTTCCACAATGTTCTTCTTATAAAACATGCCAAAGAAAGAAATGGAGTAAATGTGGTTAGTGGGCCAATATTTGATTATAATTATGATGGTCATTTTGATGCTCCAAATGAAATTACAGGGTAAGTACTTTGAAGACAAATGGACATTTTGATTTAGCACTAGTGTGTCATGAGGGGGAAACCTCAAAGTTTTAAATAAAAGTGAAGTATTCTTAATACGTGTATTTATAGATATATCATTGACTCTTTTCAAATAGTGTACCTAAATATTTAGCAAAATTTTATATAGCAAAACTTCACACTAGAGGGTCAAGAAAAAAATTTAGCAAAAATGTTATTTGCAAAATTTCTAAACTAATGGTCCAAGAAAAAAAGATTTTTGTAAAGGTTAAGGAGATAGGGAGTTAGTTTATCAAGAATTATAGAACCATTTTGGCAATAAGCAATTTTATTGAAAAAAATCAAGTAGTGGTGCGCCCTGGTAGAGCAAAGGTTGGGCACATACCACATACATTCCCAGGTCCTGGGTTTGAGTCCCAGATTTGGAGGGAGCACCCAGGGTGAATAAATAAAGTGATCCTTCCTCTGTTCTCCTCTTGCCTGCCTGTCTCTGACTTCATTGCTGCCTGCAACTTTCCATAAAAAAAACAAAACAAAACCAAGTACTGACCTTTTATAATATTGTCCAAAAGTGGGTGATTTATAAAAGCTTTTTCCAGGAGAGGTTGTGGGGTTCGTGCAGAAGACTGGTCCTACTAAAATGGACATCTCTATACTAAAGCTGATAGTAATGGGTTGCTAAGCATTACTTTAAAATGAAGCACACTGGAATAGAGAGCTTAAGAGAGAAATTTCATCCAGATTTATCTTTATCATATTAAATATGTAAAGGGCCAAACTAAACAATTATACTGTCTAAGCCTGATGTAAAGCAATTGTTTCTCCTTATACCTTCTGGTATAACTTTTAAGACTCTGAAGTGCGTGGCAACACTCTACCACATGCTAGGTACATTTATAATCGCTTACATATATTTCATTTAACCCACAAAGTATCCCCATGTTAGATTCCATTAGCTGTCATTTAAAAATGAGGACACCGAGGTTAAATCCCATAATTAATAAGTGTTAAAGCCAGAATAAGAACATAGTCTAGATTGGAGTTGATGTCAAATTTCTAAATCAGTATCTATTACTGTTCATACCAGTTTAAATTCCTTTTAGTGGATTCGCACTTTAAATTCCTTTTAGTGGATTCGCACCAACAGCTCACCTTGATTTTACATTTATAATGTTTAGAATGTTTTTGTATGGGTTATCTGAATCTAAAGGACACTTGTGTCAAGCTGTATGGATATATCCCCATTCTGTACTGTGAAGTTGATACACCTCCATGTTAAAGTTGAGGAAACTTAGTCAATCAAAGAAAATTGAAGGAATTGAAAATACTCAACATCAGTAGACAGACAGACCCAGTTAGAGATGAAATCCCAGCTTTAGTGCCTTGGTTCTCTGCCCCTGTCTTTCTGAAGCATAAAATCAACAAAACTAGGAAACACAAGAGGCAGAAGCTCATACTCTGCTTTTCTTTTGATTTCTGATATTTTCCCAGAATGCTGGAATGATCAAAACTAGGAAACACAAGAGGCAGAAGCTCATACTCTGCTTTTCTTTTGATTTCTGATATTTTCCCAGAATGCTGGAATGATCAAACTTGGTCTTTCCATAAACATCTGTTCTCTGTTATTGGAATCTATAACTCTATGATAAGATTTCACACTTTCTGCTAACTTACTTTCTTTTATCCTATGTTACCTTGGCTTTTCTTTAAAATATATAGAAAGATATTTATAATTTCTAGAAGCAAAAGCATAATAACATCAAACCTTTTCAATTATGTTTTTAGATATGTCAACACCACCAGTGTTCCCATCCCAACACACTACTTTGTGGTTCTGACTAGTTGTAAAAGTAAGACCCACACCCCTGATGCCTGCCCTGGGTGGTTGGATGTCCTCTCCTTCATTATTCCTCACCGACCTACCAACGTGGAGAGCTGCCCGGTGAGTATGCCCCCGGAGAGTTCCTGGGACTGAGAGTGTAATTACTCAGAGTTCACCTGCACTTTCATAAAAGTGACAGCAATATATTTTTTTCAGTGTTTCTTGGGTACTTGTACTAAAAATGATCTGATTTTTTAACTTTTCCTTTGACTGATATTTATACGTTTTATTCACACTAAAGGAAAGATGTGCTATCTTTTATACTCTCGACATAAACCCTAAGTTTCTGTCCTAATGTTGACACTGAATTAACGTTTTCTAAATGAATCTTTAAATATAAAAATGCCATCAACTTGAAACATGTTAGTTCAAGTAAAATTCCTTTTTAACATCATGGACTAAATCTCCTCAACATCTTTTAGATCCAAGCACATTATATGTAAACAGTTACTTTGACTTGCATATATGTTCTTTATAGGGAAAATATATTCTTGTAACCGGACTTTACTGAAGTCATTCACCAGTTATATTGAGTACTTATTAAGCATGCAGTATCATGATAGAAACTTTTTAGACTGCACCAAGGAGGAATACATTGTCTCTGCCATCAAGGAGTTCACATATAATGCTGACTTATAAATCAGATATAGATACATAAATGGGTCAGTCAGTAATACAAGAATTATTTAAAAAATTAAACCTAAGAGATGCCATAAAGTGAGGCCTAATTGTCAGATACTATTATTAGTATTTGCTTCTGATTCAAAGCAATTTGATTGGAAGGATCTATAAAACAGGGTGGGAATAAGGCTGAGCCCTGAAGCATGGGCAGCTTTTGAACAGGTTGAGAGGATTAGGAAGAGTCTTCAATGGAGAGGATTTGGTAACAGTTTGAAGGCAGGAGCCAAAGGAAAAGGAAGACTCAACGATGAATCAGAAATTTTAAATGTAGGTAATTAGGAAAAAGGCAGAAAGAGCGAAGTTAGGAATGAGAACTATTTTTGGCAAGTAGGATAATTAAGTCTGGGCATGTCTAGTTTGTGGAAATGGGCGTTCACATAGGCTATTAGAAACTAGAAATGAAAGCTTACAGTCCAGGCCAGATTCAGATGCATCTACAGTCTTTTAAAAAAACATTATGATTTTGTTTTGCAACACCCGCCAGCCTCGTTCTGAGTCATGAAACTGGGTCCTTGGTTTTAATGTGGCCTGCACCTAAGCTGCCCGGCCACCTGAACCACAAGGGTGCACTAACATTTAACTGCTGCCCTGCTCATGTGGCTCAGGTTGCTGAAGCAGCTAAGGTGAAAACCATGGAGAATCCAAGGACCAGGGTTCACAACCCAGGTGGGGGGTTGGGAAATTGGGGAGGGAGGGGAGGAAAACAACCAAGATGAACAACTATATAAAATAAAGTGCTTCTTCCTCCTCGTTTCTCATTTGCTGCCTACTTATCTTCATTCCTGCAGGCACCTTTCCTTTAAAAAAAAAAACATGTAGCTCCCCATTAGCATATTATGTATTGTTAGAGATACACAGATAAATCAGACAGGGATTCTATCTAAAAGAGCTCATTGTCTGATACTCAGAAGTCTAGTAAAATAGGGGAGGAAAAAGAGAAATAGCACAAAAGAAGAATAGATAAAATGCCTGGGTTTTCAAAGAAAGACTACTTCCTGATAAGAAAGGTAATATTCTAATTAGGCCTTTTGTGTATTTGAATGGTTTTTAAGATGGAAGGCAAAGGTTGACATTGAACAGTGAACCACTCAAAGTCCTAGAGTGAGGAAGAGTTTTCAAATACAGTTATTAGGAAATGTTGTCTAGATGAATCTGTTCTTACTTTTTTTGTCAAAATTTTATTTCGCTGACATAAGAGTAAGTCATCATTTTTCACTTTCTCTTCCAATGGCAGACATTGGAAGAGATCCAGTGTGGTGCTCTTGGCTCATGTATCAGAACCAAATAGTTCTGATCACAGAGATTCTAGGTAACCATTATAGATAAATTAGACTTCAAACAGGTGTGCATTTACTATTTGCTAACTCTCCTTTAGGCTAGTATAGTTTTCTATCATGACTTTTGAAAGTGAACTTTTTTTTTTAAGGATAGGTACAAGCAGGAATGAAGGCGAGTAGGTAGGGAAGCACGAAGAGAGATGAAGAAGAAATACTTAATTTTTTCATTTGTTCATCATTGGTTGTTTGCCATGGCCCAGGTTTTGAACCTGGGACCTTGGGATGCATGTGGATTGTGCCTGGTTTAAACTGCTAGGTCAACAGTGTACACCATGAACATAAATCTTAAGTAGCTTACTTTTGTCCTACTCCTCTTCACTATTCTCAGCTTACTTAAAATTTACCTTCTCATCCCCAATCTATGATTATCTACTCTGAATAACAAACAAACAAACAAACAAAAGCCTCTCAGCCTGTACTTGAGGTAATTTACCCTCAGTTGACCTTGAAGTTCCAAATTCCAGATAAAGTGGAGTTTTTTGAAATTACTTGAACTCATCTTACAGTTTCCCCTCTCTTCTCTAGAATGCACTTCCCATTTATCTGCTAAAAATTCTATCTCCTCTTCAAAGTAAAGTAGAAATAGTATGATCATCCAAAGTCGAGATGATCTCAGTTAATAGAGCATCATCTCTCTTGAATGGAACATGATCACTGATGAGTTGGATGTTATTCAAAATCTTAAGGGATTTTTAATATAATCACAAGGATAGGAGATCTACAAAGATACAAAGAGAGGAGTGTAAGTGAACTTGAGCCAAGCTTTCATTATAAGAGAAATTATGAAGGTCTTAAAATGTGGTTGTGAATTAGATATGGAGGAGAGTGAAGGCAGGATGAGAAAGTCAAAGGTGGTTGAAGATTTAGGCATAACTGGCTGAGAAATATGTAAGACAATTGTTAGGGAAGAATGAGTTTGCTCTTGATCTTCAGATTGATAAATTATTTGAATATCCAAGAAAATAAAGAAGAAGAAACACAGACCAGAACTTAAGTATGTGAATTTCAGAGTTGTATATCCTGGATTCAGTTATTGATTTGGCCTCTGGGTAAATAACTTAATGCTATTTTTCTCAACTGTAAAAAAAATATTTAATCTACTATCATGAAGTTAGTGTTTGAATTAAATTGATATTTTCATATAAAACTGTATAAACTGTACGGATTCCCAATAAATAGTAAGCAAACAGTGGCCCTTATAAAGGAATCATGAATTATGGTGGCATTACATTCTAAAGTCAATGTAGGTGAAATTGTATATGGATAAGTTTCCCTATAATCAAGTAACTCAGAAAGTACAGTATATATGTAGATTATTCCTTAATAAGTTCAAATCATTCATTATTTTCACTGACATTATAACAGGTAAATGTGCTTTAAAATCCCCCAAAAATAGTTTGCTTGTTTCAAGTTTCTTTGTATGAATAACTGTGCTTTTCAGTTCAGATCACTAAGTGAGGGGCAGTACTCCCACGCTAAAAAGTCTGAGGGAACTGGCAATCAGTTGTAGAAATAATAGATTCACAATTCTACCTCACACTTGATCTAGGGAGCTAGATTTATATTTTTGTCATTTTTCTTCCTTCATTTCTCCCCCCGCACCCTCAACTTTATATTGATGAATTGCAGTCAAATAAATGAAAGTGCTATCATGTGTCCAAGTGAGTAAATTACTCAGTAGATACTGGAAAACATAGGTCTGGGACTTGAGAGATGAAGTAGAACAGTAGATTAGGTTTGGTATTAAATCATGAGAGTGAAATAGAAATAGTCAAAAAGGAAAAAGTGGAGACACAAGATCCAAACATCAAATTGAAGGAAATTTCTATATTTCCAAGATGTAATATGAAATGGAGTTAGCTGAGGAAAGAGAATCTATCATCAAATAAGAGAGCAGTTAGAGCTAGGGAAGATGAAGAATGATTTTGTTTTTCAAGAAAGGAAGGGAGAAAGAAGGCAAAGGAAGAGGACCCTATTTGCTTACTTGGTTGCTTTCCAGCCTTCTCTCCCAAGAGACTCAACTGTGATAATACTTAGGGTAATGCCCTTTAAGCAGGGATTAAAAAAATCACAGCAAGATTTGGCATGGATGTGTGGATTTAGGGGCTTATTCTCCACTGTCCATGGGAGTGTAAATTGGTATAAACACTTAGAGGAGCACAGAGATTATTATCTGGTAAAGCTCAAGTTGCATGAACTTCATGACCCAGTAATTCCATTTATAGATCCTAGAAACTCATGCTCTTGAACACAGGAGGCTTGTGCCAAGCTATTTATTACTGCACAACTTATAATGCAAAATTCATGTCAACATAGTGATGAAAAATAGCTATACACTTAGTGATAAAATACAGCAAGTCATAGCTAAGAACACATGTTTCAGCTGGAGCTAGGTAATTACTATGAATAGATTGAAAACAATACTGAATGAAAAAGTAGTTATAGAATACAACTTACAATGTCATTTATATAAATTTGGAAACTGGTTTAAGTTAATACTATATATTGCCTGTTGATGTGCAGTAACTAAAGGTTTAAAAATATCGACTGAATTTGCATGGACACATAATGATTAGCTCTGAGTAGATGAGGGGGATTTACCTTCACCTGAAATATTTAATTTCTTTAAAAATGTTATATCTGGGCACACCTGTGTAGCTCATGTGACTGAGATGCTACAGTAAATATAAAAATGGTTAAGCTTTCAATTTGTGGCCATTTGTGTTTGTTACAGAATACCTTGTATTTTTGATTTTTGTTTTTATTTTAATAGACAGCAAAATTTAGCTCTGTAAATTTAAAATGTAGGCAATTAAAATCACCAGAAAAAGGACAAACTCCAAGTAATGAAAGCTCTTTCTATTAATGAAGAATTGTGCCCTGTGGCAAATTGTCTTTTATTTCTCTTTTTCAGGGAGGTCAACCAGAAATTGCTTGGGTTGAAGAAAGATTGAAAGCTCACATAGCCCGTGTCCGAGATGTGGAACTTCTCACTGGACTTGACTTTTATCAGGAAAAAGCACAACCTGTCTCTGAAATTCTGCAACTTAAGACTTACTTACCCACATTTGAAACCATTATTTAACTTAATACATTGAACAATTTTTGTGAAATGTGAATGATTTTCTCTGTTCAAGAATCACAAAATAAAGTAATAAAGTATTCTATTTTTCCTTAACTCCTTTTATAAGAACATGTATCATTTTCAGTTTTGGGGGTTGCGGTGGGGTAGGGGAGAGAGGGAGAGAGAGAAGGGGGTGGGAGAGAGAGAATAAATTACACCTTGTTGTAGCTTCCTTATTGTATCTGTTATCTTGCTTGTAGTCTCTGGCAATATTTTTCTGCCCAGCATTATCTAAATATAAGGGAGAACAAGATGGGTAGGCTTTACTTTAGAACTGAATAATTCTACATCTGTTTTTTCAAAATGCTTTTTACATTTCACAGTCAGGAAATGTTTATAAAAATAAAAATGCGCATTACCCTCATTTGGTAATGTCACTGGCAAAACTGTGCCAAAATATATACTTTGTACAAATACCAAAAAAGTGGCAAACCTAAACTGGTTTGAACGGGTAATGGGAATTGTTCCAACAATCAATGGAATAGTATTCCACTATAAAGAAAGAAGTAGATTTACATATTGAAAGTTATATTGTTAAACAGGGAGTAAGTGGCAGAATGCCATGTATAGCATGTATCATTTTTTTAAGGACCAAGAAACCATAAGAAGCAGGAAATACATATTTTTATGTTATACAATCTCAGTTGCATCAACTCAGCTCTATCATTGCTTCAAGGAAGTAATCATAAATAATATGTAAAAGGAAGAGGAGTACCTGTGTTCCAATAAACTTCATTTTACAAAACTAAGAACTAGATTTGACCTCCAGACTGCAGCTGTCAACCCTGATTTAAGTAATAGAGTTGGGGTACAGAGAGGCAGAAATTAATGGTAAAGAGAAAGGGAGATACATTTTTTATTTTGTGTCCTCTGTACTGCCTAAAATTAGATATGTATCTTTAATTAAAAAAATAGTTAATAATCAAATCCTAGTATTTATTTGAAAGGCAATACTCTTGGTGAGATTCTTCTGAATCTAGACTGGCAATATCCCAGATTTGTCTCTGATGTGATGGCCAGCTCATCCAGGGACAGTGGTTTTGCTGCATGTAGTATCTTGAAACCTGAGCTTCAAGATAATAGTTTCATTTAGAATTCAGTTGAATTATTGTCTTAATTCTAACTGATTAAAATGTTAGTTTAGGGCCACCGGATTATTTTATTCGCTTGTAGGATTCAGTTTGAAGTTTTATTCAGTGAAAAATGTACATGGCAGACCGGGTGAATGACAAGACACAATTGAAAACTACTTCCATAAGTTATATGGCAATAGTGTTAATATTCTGCATATAGATAAAATTCCTCCAGTCAATATCCTCCTGTCCCACCTCACCCAGGAATTTAGACAGCACTTAATAGAGAGACAAGGAAGGATGACTATAACTCTGAACTTTCGAGTTTGCTGCTGGATGCTCTCACTGCTTCTTGGTTTCTCTGGAAACCCTGTTTGACTGCACTTGGCTTTTTTGTATTTTTTTTGCAAATTGAAGGTCTGTGGCAACCCTGCACAGGCCGAGTCTATCAACTGCATTTTCTAATACCTGGGATTTGTTCCAACTCACTTCATGTTTCTGTCCCATTTGGTAATTCCCATATCATTACAAATGTATTTATTAATGTATCTGTGATCAATGATCTTTGATGCTACTGCTGTGATTGTTTTGGGGGCACCACGAGTGCACCCACGTAAGACAGTGAGCTTAGTCATTAAATGCTGCGTGTGTTCTGTCCGCTTCACTGACCTGCCTGACTCCCCGAACCCAGTGGACTTAACGTTTCCTGAGAGACAGCAATATTGAAATTAGGTCAGCTGACAACCCTACAATGGCGTCTAAGTGAAAACATCTCTTATTTTGAGGTAAAAGCTACAATGGTAGTGAGGAAAGCACGTGGAAGTCAATATAGGTTAAAAAGTTGGAGCTCTTGGCATTAAACAGTTAAGTTGTGCCTGCAAAGGAAAAGTTCATGAAGGAAATTAAAAGTATGATTCCAGTGAGCACATGAGTGATAAGGAAGTAAAACAACCTTGTTAAGATGGAAGAACTTTTCGTGGTCTGGATAAAAGCTTATACCAGCCACAACATTCCCTTAAGCCAAACACTAGTCCAGAGCAAGACCCTAATTCTTCAATTCTGTGAAGGCTGAGAGAGGTGAGGAAGCTGCAGACGAAAATTTGAAACTCTCAGAGGTTGGCTCATAAGACTCAAGGAAATAAAATTCTGCCTCCCTAACAT
Organism: Solenodon paradoxus; assembly: GCA_004363575.1. Lineage (NCBI taxonomy): Eukaryota > Metazoa > Chordata > Mammalia > Eulipotyphla > Solenodontidae > Solenodon > Solenodon paradoxus. The sequence continues at coordinate 310,514 of RJWH01001362.1, forward strand.
GAAAGTACAAGATGAAACTGCAAGTACTGCTATAGAAACCACAGAAAGTTACCTGGATGATGTAGCCTAGATTATTGATGATGCTGGCTAAACTAAACAGATTAACCATGTAAATCAAACAGTCTTTTATGGGAAGATGTCCTCTAGGACTTCATAACTAATTAGAAGTCAATGCTAGGCTTGTAAATTTCAAAGGACTGGTTGACTCTCTTCTTAGGGATACTGTATCCTGTGACTGTAAGTTGAAAAAAATGCTCTTTTACCATTGCAAAAATTCTTAGGGCCCTTAGGAATTATAGTAAATCTACTTTGTCTCTACTCTGACAGCACATTTGTTTACAACGTGGTTCACTGAATATTTGAAGCTGGCAGTCAAGAACGTCTCAGAAAAAAACAAGATTCCTTTCAAAATATTGTTCATTGACAATGTACCTGGTCTCCCAGAAGCTCCCCTAGAGATGTACAGAGTGACTCATGTTTTTATTACTGCTAACACAGCATCCATTCTTTAACCCATGTATCGAGGAGTAATTTTGACTTCATCTTACTATTTAAGAAAAACATTTTGTAAGACTACTCTGCTATACATAGTGATTCCTCTGATGGATCTGGGGCAATGTAAACCGGAGAACTTCTAGGAAGGTTCATCATTCTAGATGCCTTAACATTTATGATTGTCATACTCTGGTGGAGTAGCAGTTTGGTCAGCTGCCTCCAAATGAGTGCAGTTCACAAACATTCCAAAGACCTGGGTTCATGTCCTAGGTCCAGGGGGAAAACCAATGTGTGTGTGTAGATAGATAGATAGAGAGATAGATAGATAGATACATAGATCTTTACTTTTTCCACTGCACTTTCTGAGAGTACATTGCAGTCTTCATACCCACTGATCCTCCAGTGTTTCAATGTGTGTTTCCTAAGATCAAGGACATTTACCTACATAATTACAACTGAGAAGTTTTTAACATAATACTGTTGTGTAATTTACACATCTAATTCAAAATTTTCTCACATTTTCCATTATTTTTAATTACAGTTTCATTAGTTTACAAAACTGCGTGAGTTTCAGTGGCTTCACACCTCGGTCAATGTGTATTTCCCATGGCATCCACCACCACCAGAATTCTAGTGACAGTCACCTCTATCATTTTCTCTTTTTCCACCACGTTACCTCCCAGCTCCTGATCCCTTCCCACTCCTGACCCTGCCCCCATCAGTGACCACAGTGCTGCCTTCTTTTCTCACTTTTTCAATAACGTCCTTTTAATATTTTATTTTCTGAAATCCCAAACAGGATCAATCATTGCATTACATTTTCTTTTCTCTTTAGTCTCTTGTAATATACAACAGTTCCTTGGTCCTTAAAAAAAGACCTGACCTCTTTCTAAGAGTCAAGGTCATTTATTTTGCAGATGGTCTCTCGTTTGGACTTGTATGACACTTCCTGATGACCAGATCCATGTTTTGCTTTTTGTCAGGAACCCAGCATCGGTGATGGTGTCCTCACGCTTCAGATCTGGAAGAGAACATATTTGTTTGTGCCATCATTTTTGGTGCCAAATTTGTCCACTTGGTTAAACTGGTGTTTATCAGGCTTCTCTTCTACAAAAATAATATCTATTTCCTTTGGAATTTATCAGTTACTTGTAAGGGACACTTGGGATCATAGAATATTATTTCTCCATAATCTTTACCCACTGTATTTAGTATCCATTAATTCTTCCCTGATTCAGCTTTTACTATGACAGTTGTAAAAGGTAATTTTAATTTTTTTTAAGGAAAAATGCAGGTAAGAATGAAGGCAGGTAGGCAGGCAGGCAGAAGAAGAAAGCATCTTTATTTTATTTAGTTGTTGATCTTGTCACACACTATCTATTGATAACTCTTTGTCTATGCTTATTTATGTATATAACTACATGGTTAAAAAACTGCGCGTCCAATTACCAGCCAGTATTGCATGGTTAATTCTTATCCTTTCTTGTTTCATAATTGTGTCTTCCTTCTCCAATAGTGAAAAACTTGGTTCCCAGGATAATTAACTAAATTTAAGCATTTGCTCTATAATACACGGAAGGTAGAAATTGCTAACCATTACTATGAGAAACAAATGTTAAGAAATCAAGAAATGTTTTCAGCTATTTAATTTCTAGACTAAGAATTTATAGTCAGAATTATTTATTTCAAAATTGGCTAGATTAGTTCCCTCTCTTCAGTGTAGTTAGTCTTTAAAATACAGTAGTATTCATTTGTGTCAATTTATATTCCACTTAGAGTTTTTCTCATCTTTCTTGAGTCAATTTTTTGAGTATATAAAATATAAAAATGGTTGAAAAAGTTAAATGAAAAAGACACCTAGAAGACTTGAAAGATGCAGGCAGAAATGAAGGCAAGTAGGCAGAGAGTCTGGAAGAGAAAGGAGAGAGAGGCATCTTCATTTCATTCTTAGTTGTTCACTCTGGTTGCTTCCCTGGACTCAAATCCAGGGATATGTGGCTTTCTCCTTTGAAGGTGATTGACATAACAGGTGCTCCACCAAGATACACATACGGTTTATTTTTTAAGGCTTTTTCCAGAGCGAGTCTACATTTACATTGAAACTAAGAGTAAAGTGCAGAAATTTTGTTTGCAAACCATACCCCTACACATGCTTAATCTCCCCTGTTATCAGTTTCACTCACCAGACTAGTCACTTATCCCCGGAGGAGCCCCACAATGACAGATTATAATCATTAAAAACAATAGTCAAAATTAAGATTCACTCTTGGTGGTATATATGATATAGTTTTAGAAGAATGTACAGTGACATGTATATTGTTATAATAAACAGACCATTTTTTACTTTCCTAAAAATCCTCTGTGCTGTACATATTCATCCCTTTCTTCTCCACCCTCCACAGTCACTAGCATTCACTGTTTTATTATCTCCATTTTCTAAAATATCATATATTTGCAATCATAAAGTATTCTCCTCATGTTGGCTTCCTTTCCATAGTAATAGGCATTTTAATTTCCTCCATGTGTTTTTATGACTTGAGAACTCATTTCTTTTGAGCACTGAATAGTAATGCATTGTCTGGATAGAACAGCTTATTTATTAATTAGCCTACTGAAAAGCAGCTTGGTTGCTTGCAAGTTTTGGAAATTATGAAAAAGCCACCATAAAAACTGGTATACAGATTTTTATATGGGAAGAGTTTTCTGTTCCCTTCGATAATTACCAAGGAATGTGATTGCTGGATTATATGGTAAGAGTATGCTTACTTTTATAAGAAGATGCCAAACTGCCTCCCAAAGTGGCTACCATTTTGCAGCCCCACCCACAATGAGGAAGAGTTCCTGTAGCAGCATCCTTGCTAGCATGTGGTGTTATCAGTGCTGTGGATTTTGGTTATTCCAACAGGTGTGTAGTGGTTGTATTGATTTAAATTTCCCTAATGACATATAATATGGGCGATCTTACTATATACTTATTTTCAACCTGTAGTTCATCCTTCTTTGATGAGGAGTCGGTTAAAGTCTTTGGCTTACTTTTAAATCAAATTGTTTTCTTATTCAGTTCTTTGTGTCTTTTGATAAAGAATTCTACTCCTTTATTACATGTACCTTTTATAAGTATTTTCTCCCAGTCTATCTTCTAGATTTATCTTCTAATTCTCTTGAAATTCTCTTTGCAGAGCTGAAGTTTTTGGTTTTTATTAAGTCCAAATTATTGATTATTTCTTTCATGGATCTTGTCTTTGGCAGAATATCTAAAAAGTCATCACCAGAGTCAAAATCGTCAAAAATTCCCCTGTTATCATGTAAGAATTTTATATTTTATGTTTTATTTATGTCTATGATCCATTTGGAGTTAATTTTTGTGAAAGGTATAAATTCTCTGTCTAGAAATCTTTTTTTTTTTTTTTTTTGGCATTTAGATATCCAGTTATTCCAGAACCATTTGTTGAAAAGACTATCTTTACTCCATTGTATTGCCCTTACTCTTTTTTTAATGATCAGTTGACTATATGTAGGGTCTATTTCTGGGATTTCTATTCTATTATATTTATCTGTTGGTCTACTTTTAATGAAAACACTCTTTCTTGATGATTCTAGTTGTATGTCTTGAAATCAGGAAACATCAGTCCTCTTTCTTTGTTCTCTTTTCTTTTTCAATATTATGTTGATTGCACTTGTTCTTTTCCCACTTTGAATAAACTTTGGAATAAGTTCATTGGTATCCATAATAAAATTGCTGGTAACATTGATATTGCATTGAGTCTACAGATCAAGTTGAGAAGAACTAATATTCTGAGAATGTTTAGTCTTACCACGAACATGGATTTTCTCTCCATTTATTTAGTTATTTGATATCATTGATCAGTTTGTAGTTTTTCTCATTTAGCTCTATAAATATTTCAACAGATTAATACCTAGGTTTTTCACTTTAAGGGAAGGTTAATGTAAATGGTAGTGCAACTTTAATTTCAAATTCCATTTGTTCATTGCAGATATAAAGTGACTGATTTTTGCACATTAATGTTGTGTTTTGCAACTTTATCATTTATTAGTTGCAGCAGTTTTTAGTTTATTCTTTCAGATTTTCAGCATCCACAATCATGTCACCTGTATCTTACTTCTCAAACTATATACCTTCTATTTTATTTTCTTATCTTATTACATTAGCTAGAGCTTCTAGTCTGATTTTGAAAGGAAGAGGAGTGAAAAGGATCATCCTTATCTGTCCTTGGTCATAATAGTGTTTCTCACTATTAAGTGTGATGTTAGTGGTAGCTTTAGTGTAGATTTTTTAATAAAATGGAGGAAGTTTTCCTCTATTCATAGTTTACTAAGAGATAGCTATCATCAGTGAGCACTGGATTTTTTCCATTTTTTTCTGCATCTATAGATATGATTATAGAATTTTCTTTTTCAGCTTGTTGATATGAAGGATTACATCAATTACTTTACAAATGTTTAATTAGCCTTGCATACCTGGGATACATTCTACTTGGCTGTGGTGCAGACTTCTTTTTCTACATTGTTGGATTGAATTTGATAATATCCATAAATAGTTTTAAAGATTTTATTTTTAAATTTATACACATTAAAATAGACTCAGATGTATAGGTTCTCCATTCCTCATATGATACTATAGCCTTTTATTTTAAATATATTTGTTTCATTTATTGTATTATTATATTTTCCTAGCACTGGGTCTAGAACCCAGGTCCATGGCTTTTATAGCTTGAGCATTAGCCACCTAAGCTTCAGTGGGGAGCTAACTTGATATATATACATATATTTTTGGGAGGGAATTTTTGGATATAAATTTATGAGAGGTATTTATCTGTAGATTAATTTTTATGTAATGTCATTGCCTGGTTTTTATATTAGGGCCATGTTGGCCTCATAGAATGAGGTAGGAAGTATTCCTTCTGCTTCTGTCTTCTGATAGACTGCAGAAAACTGGCATAATTTCTTAAGTAAAGTTCATCAGTAAATCCATTTAAGTTTGGTGCTTTCTTTTTTGGAATATAATTTACTATATAAGAAATTTTCAAATAAATATAGGTCTATTCAGACCATTATTTCTTCTTGTTTAAGTTTTGGCAGATTGTGTCTTTCAAAGAATTGATCCATTTCATCTACATTATCAAACTTGTGGGCTACCAATAGCTTATAAATTCAATCTCTTATGTAAGGGCCTTTAGATTTTTTCCAATATTTTTTAGTTAAAAATAGACAGCAATGAATAGCCCTATGCATATACATTTTTGTCGTAAGGATAATTTCTGAAGAAATTGCTAGAACTGGCTTAACATGTATGACAGCTTTATTATCTAAAAGAAACATACTATATTGGCACAACTTAATTTCTAAATCGGTAAATCAAACTATGAATTTACTGAGATGTAGTTTTCCCCACCAAAGAAAATTTTTTTTTCTGAATTATGGAAATCACATCTATTTACTTTAACACTATCTGCACTACATACATATACATAAACATATATTTAACCACACTATATACATTATATATCAACTATGTTTACATGTAATATATGTTATAGATATATTAAAAACATGCATAATATGATCAACCAATGACTATAATGATTGAATCCTATTAACCTATGGTGCCTGGGCATAGCACTCCTTTGAATGCAGCATTTGAGGATGGGATTTGGAAAATGTCAATCCATATTACTTTGGTTCAGATTCTAATGATTTTTCTCAGGGGCATTTCAATTTTTTTCAGAAATATATTAGTGTTTTGGGGATTAGAAATCTTTTATTTAGCAGAAAATGTGACTTGTTGGAGAAAATCAATTTGACATTTTAAGAAGTGCCTTAAATTTTTATAACTGGTGTCCAAGACATGTGTAGTTGAGAATTAAAGTAAAGTCACATGGGTGAAGTAAGACTCTGTGCTAACATCATGAACCCAAACATCATCCTAGTCTTCCTGAGTTATTTTTAACTTTTGGACAATAGAATGATGTCATTTCAGATGATGGAGCTGTCTTTCTATTCAGCTGACATTGAAATATATAATGAAATAAAGTTTTGACAAATGCTCTTTATAGAAGTGATAAAGTTTTTAAAGACAGAATTGCTTGTTTTTAAACAGGGGAGGTCACACACTACTGCTATTATTAGTTATAAGTATTTGGGTAGACAGGAATATAAGTAGGGCATTTTTGTGAGTTGCAATACTGCTGAATCAAGGATTACAATTAATTTTTATTTGTTAAAAAAAAGGACTTTTTAATTCAAGCAAGTTCAGCTGAGGTCTTTGGAAGCAGACTTGGAAAAAAGGGAAATTCTAAATGTTGACTTATTTTCCAGATGTAGTGGAAATTCTAGGACTTTATCAAAGAATTTTTCCTTTTAATTTTTCTTCTTTAAAAAAAACCTTTTGTGTTTTTTTTTTAGTGTCATAGTTGGAATTAAGTGAGCTCAGGGTCTGCTCTCCTAGAAAGTATCAGAAACAAGTGAGTTTTCCAGGCAAGTAGAAGTAGATGAGTGAGGATGAACAGAATAAGAGTATACCTGTTGATGCGGCAAGGATTTATTTTCAGCTGCTAATCTAGCATAAAAGCATGCATCAGTGATCATCGTAGAGTAAGTAAATGGAATATCTAGGAGTCTGTGCTTTGCTGATATTGGGCTTATCTTAATGCTGAAAATCCTATCTGGTTTTTGCACTTGAATTTATTTCCCAATTGTGTTTGGGTCTCTGAAATTCCATTTGCCCTAGGGAAATCTCTGTCCTTCCTGCACCTCCATGACCACCCCTGCATGGCCACTACCCCACCACCAATGCTTGTCATCTGTTTACTTTGGGAGGGTTGGGTCTGGGAATGAAAACAGGACATAAACTGAAACAGCTTTCAAAAACACAAATAAGGCTGTTGTAAGAAATGACTTCCTTTTTACACAGCATCCTTGGCAGACCACAATCACTCCCTCAATCAGTAAACTTACTCTTGAATAAAATTCCAGACAGGAAAAAACCTCAGCCTTTTGGTGAGAGAGAATTCATGCCGCTCTGACTTGTCTAAAATCCTCAGTATAAACACAGCTGCATATCTACTAGTAAAGTATGACACTAGGCTTTGAGCTAAGCTGGTTGTGTAATTCCATGATGTTTTTCAGTGTTAAAATAAAGACTCACAGATCTCCAGGAAATCTAGAGAGCTTGTCTAGACCATCTCTTCAGGCATACTCCACTAAAGAATAATGTTCTGTATCTTCAGAAATGAACAAAGTCTTTATATATTTTTTCAAATTTCCTGAAATTTAGGAAACTTTGCTTATTTGTTAGTTCAGTGTCCTTTCTATTTAATGTGATATGCTTAAGGTTTATTTTTAATAAGTCTTCTAAGAAATCATCTATTCTCATTTGAGTGTTATGAAGTAGTAGTGAATTGATAAAACTTGAGTTCCTAAGTTTTAGACATCAGGGTTTAAATCCTGCTTCTTAGCCCTGTAGCCTGGAACAGGTTTCTCAAACTCTACACCTTAGTTTTCTCATGTATAAAAGAGGGACTCTTTAGACACTTGACTCACAGAGTTGTTGCAGGGATTCAATAAGTTTGAGGCCTTACCATGGTAGCTTTCTTCTCTCTCAATCATATGCAAAGCATACCTTTGGAACAAATCAAGCAATGTCTTCTGCTTCACTTGAGCTTAGGCAAAGCCTCAGTGACTCAAATTCATGGACTCTGTCAGGTTGATCTTTGCCCTGTGATTTGGAGGTTTGACTCCTGTATTTCCTGCCAAGATGAGTTAGTCACATTAATAGCACCCTCCATCATGGTTTGCAGTTACCCTGGTCTTTAAATTTGACCTGCCTTTCTTAAACCCCTATTCATTGGTTAGTTCCAAGAATATTTTTATAAGTTATAGCCACATTAACAATTTAAGGGAAAAAGAAAAAAAAAAAAAGGGGTACCATGGCATGGTTAACCTTGTTACTCAAGGATATTGGAAAAAAAAAAAAAAAAAAAAAAAGGATGCAGATTGACCACACTGGCCCAGATAAACTGGTGTTGGCAGAAGATTTGTGTATTTCCTCCAGCTCTGTTGGGCTGTCATGTCAGAAAATGGGCTGTTTCTACAGAGATTCATCATCAACTATCACTTCAGATTCTGACTTCTGCCTTTATCTCATTTGAGCAGAGTTTTGCACAAATGATAGAAATGTAGAATTAAAGTTTGAATTAGTCCAATCGTCAAAGTCTTCCTCCAAAATTCCTCTTCCTCTCTCTTCGCATCTGGAACCAGCTACCTTTTCCTAGTCTTTTAGCAGCATATCTTGCCTCTTCAATCTCTCTCATTCAGTCCATTCATTCAGTTAACATTCTAGGAGTTTGGATAATCAGTGAACAAGCTCAAGGAAGATCCCTGCTCTTGATAAGATTATATTGTAACAAGGAAGACAAACAATAAACAAAAGATACAACTAATAAGCAAATGTAACCATATTTGCCAGAAAGTAATAAGCATTATAGAAGAAAAGATAAAGCAAAACAGGATAAAAGGGATTAGAAAACTGGGTTGTGGAGTGTGGGGGGACAGACTGTTAAAAATATTACAAAGGTTGCTCAGAGGAGGGGAGATTTGAGCAAAGACTTGGAGGAGATTAGGAGTTAGTCAGGGAGTAAAATGCGGTCTTACGGGGAGCTCTCATTGCTGACACAGGCTTGGTGTGCTCAAGGAGCATTTAGAAGTCCATGTGGCTCTTTGAAAAATTTTTTTGCCCTTTCAGATCTATTGTAATCATCTGCAGGGACCCACCTTAAGAATAAAAAGGCTAATAAAGGAGATTTTTTTAAGTCACATCCAACTCAAATAAAAATCAAATCTTTTTCATTTGATTATGTTTAAGAGGTATGCTGAGTCACTCTATCTAATAATAAAGTAAACTTGCAGAGACTATAATGAGTAGGATATATCATGTCGTGATTTGCTATAGTAGTAAGCAGGTTAGCAATAACTCCAAATATGACTCTGCATTTTACTCTCTAGTCATATTAGACTATTGGGATAATAATTTGAAATTATCTCTCTTATAATTCAAAAACTCTTAAACATTGTCAATTTAGTTTAATTTATATCCTGTTTTGGTAAAGTTAATATAGCATAAAGTGCATTGTGTTGTCAGACATATTTTGATATTTTCATATTTTGGTAGTCTTTGGTCATGGAGTTGTAACTGTTTGCTTTGTGAAACAGTTGTCAATTCATACTATGTACTAAACACTTTCACACTCATCTCTTCATTTAATTCCACAGACTTTTTTTTTTTTTTTTTTAGAGGTAGGATGGTAGACAGAGATGAAGGCAGACAGAGAGAGGAGGAAGAAGCATTTTTATTTGTTTGTTTCTGGTTGTTACCCCAGTCCTGGCTTGTGAAACTGAGTCCCTGGGCTTTACATGGTCTGCTCCTCAGACACAGACTTAATGCCTGAGCCACCAGGATGTGTCTTCCATAGTCTTTTCATACAGGCATGATTGCTCCCAGTTCACACGTAACAAATGTGATAAGATTAGATACTGAATAATTATTAGAGACCACAAAGTACTAGAGTTCTGAACATAGTATTGGACTCCATGTTTTTTGTTTGTTTGTTTTTGACTCCAAATTCAATCCTCATTTCATTTTATCCTGACGGTCTATTACTACAATTAGTTAAGATTTTTAGAGATACAGGAATTTCAAAACCCCAGTTAAGGCTGTGTTTTAATAAGGTGACCTTTGTGAAGTCCCAATCTCCAGGTGTGATGAGTAATTTTTGTGTTAAGCTGACTGGGTCTATTCTGGATGTTTCTGTGAAGGTGTTTTGAATGATTTACATTTAAGTCAATGAACTTTGAAGAAAGCAGATTGCTCTGCCCCAGATGAGTGGACCTCATCCTAATAGCCGAAGGTCAATAGAACAAATCACTGACTTAGCCATGCAAATGAGTATTCTCTGGAAGATGGCCTTCAGACTTTATCTGCAACATCAACTCTTTGGACTTGAAGTGTGTCGAGTACCTCTACCCTTCTAGTTTTTTGAGTGAGACAGCCTGTGAAATAAAGAAGAGAATAACAAGGAGAAAAGCTAATTTAATTTTATACAAATAGGGTTCTCAGAAGTAATGAGACCTAAGGGCAAGTCAGACAAATGTGGGCTTATCCTGAATTAAAGGGAAGGGACTAGGAGTAAGGAAATTCAAAGGGTGGAAGACATTTTACAGGAAAAGGGAAAGGGCAAATATTTGGCAACTAAATATTTTCTATGCTATGCAGGGACAAAGGGACAGAGACGACTTTGAACTGTCTGTAAGTTTCCCCCAGTCTACTATACCTATTTAATATTCTTTGTAGTTATGTTTGGCAGTGACTGTCTTCCTGCTACAAGTCCTTATCTAATTTTTTTTAGACTAATAAGAAGGAGGTAAATATTTTATTGAATCTGCTTGATCTTGATGGCTTTTACAAAATAATCCATATGTCAAAGTGGCATATTTGGGGAAGACTTGTTCTGAAACTTTTCAACTGCATAGTCTCCCCTTTCTCGGTCTAAACAGTGTCAGCACATCCTGCAGAGTTTGCACTCACCAAAATTATGTGAGTCAAGTCTTTAAAATAAATCACACAGACATACGGTATAATGTAGATAATATATAACTTATATACAGCAGGTTCTTGAATAACATCATTTTGTTATGGCACTGATGAGAAAAAAAAAACATCCTGTTCAACGCTGAGTAAAATGCTATTTGAGGATCTGCTTTTATTATATGTTGTTTTGCCTAAAGTCATAGTTTTCAAGAACCTGTTGACATTAAGAGAACTTAATGTATCCTATAGAATTGGATCTGTTTCTTTGGAGGGTCCCGACTAGCAGATCTGGGGTGTTCCATTACAAAAGGGTCTATATGTGTTCGGAAAATACTGTTATGTCCTTTGGATATATACATATGTAGTGCATATTAATAAAAATGCTTCAAGGACATTTTTTAATTAAAAAAAATTTTGACTGTTATTAAAAGCAAAAAGTTACTGAAATTGTGCATATAGTTTTAGTGTTCTGAAAAATTCAGCTTAATAAAGGTGGGGTAAATGAAACCAGTTTGTATAAACAAGTACTACTTGGAAGAACCCACCAACTACACTGGGAAAACACAGGGAAGAGGAAGTTTAGCACAGTGGTCAAAAGACCAAAACTCTTATATCATATTGCCTGAAATCTGTGGTTAATTTTCTTGACAAAATGGGATAATTTAATATCCATTTTAAAGATTAAGTGAGATAACACAGGAAGCATGTTGAAAAATGCACAAAGTGCTATTATAACGTTTCTTGTAATGAAGATAACTATGAACCTATGAAACTCAACGTGAAAGAACTTAGATTAACCTTAAAAATTACATTGCAGAAAAATAATTCATTTTATTGAAAATATAAAACAATTCACACATTTTAAAATATAATTCTCTGGACCACTATGGGTGATACTATTATTAAACACATTACCTGTTCAGTTATATTGTTGGCCAGAGTGTTAGTAAAAGGTCAGTTAATGGATTTTTTTTTTGTTTTGTACCTTACCCTTAGAATATGTGCTGACATAATTGCTTATAAAAGTAATTTCAGTGCATATATTGCATCACAATTATTTATTCCATGCTTTTGAGCAATTTGAGGGTAGGAACCTTGTCCTATTAATCTTGTGCCAGTAATTACCAGTGTGCCTGATTGAAAAGATGATTCATAAGTCTAAGTAAACTTATTTGAGGCACTCAAACTTGTGTTAGAATAGGGCAAAAAAGACACACCCTGGTGGAGTACTGGTTGGGTCAATTGCCTCTAAGGGAGCACAGGCCACATGACCCTGGGTTCAAGCCCTGGGTCTGGAGGAAACAACCAGTGTGAAGAACTAAATAATAATGAGATAAAATGTTTTTTAAAAAGAAAAGGATAAGAGGTTTGGCTATACCAACTATGCTTTGAGAGACTTTAGATGCTAAGAATGCAATACATGAATTGTCCTGCCAACATTTAAACATTTAACAAATTCTGTTCAATTTTCATTTTTCTTCTTTTCTTTAGCTGCCTAGGCACCTGGTGGTGTTGGTTTTTAAGAGGAATGAAGGCAAGCAGGCAGGCAGGAAGAGAAAGGAGAAAGAGTTATTTTTATTCATTTATTTTGGTTGTCCCCCACCCACCAGCCCGGGCTATGAACACAGGTCCTTGGTTTCACATGAACTACCTCCCATGTAGACCTACCACCTGAGCCATCAGCGGGTGCCAAGTGCTTGCTGTTTTAAAGTTTTATAGACAGCAGACTGAAATTAACTGAAAACTACACTGTAACTCAGATGTGTAGAGGAGTTACCATATGCTGGTCAGGACGGGGAAAAATTAGCTAAAAATCTAGTCCTTAAATCCTAGAGTGGATGCAAAATGAAAGTCACCTCTGGTAGTATTCAGACACTCTAGGATGAAAATATTCAGTTCGAATAGTTTTCCCCCCTCTTTATCTCTCTCGAATAGTGTTCAAATTTGAAAGAAGAAAAATAGCTTTTGTGACCTGGAATGCTGGAAGGAATGAATTCCTGGCCTTCTATGGTCCATGCATATGTGCTGGTTGGTATCTCTTGGACTCAGAGGTAAATTTCTGTCTGCCTTCTCATGGCATTGCCTGTGGGTCTCAATGTTGAAATCTACCCGTGATAAACTCAAGGTCTCTCTATGTGGCTTGTCATCTTAGCTTCTAAATCTCTCGTCGCATTTTCCCTCTATCCAGCTGACCTCAATAGTCAATCGTATCCAAAACAGTGGGATTTATTCTCCCACACAAGCTGACCCTAACTTCAGGTTCCATGTCACAGAGAAATTGAGAATATTCAGGAAAGCTAACAGGATTCTTTTCTGTCTGCGTACCTCTTTGCTTCACACCCTTGTGACTACCCACCTGACACTGGCTCAGGGCAGTTTTCCCTCCAAGTCAGAAATTTGAGATGACCTACCTTTTATCCCTCGAAGTGGTTTCCTCACAGCCTAACACATTTTGGCCCATAGCCCAGAGATGTGAATACTGATACACATATTTACTTCTGCCACTTTCTTTCATCTCTTTTCCACAGGACTATGGAATTCAAAAAGCAGCAACTTTTTCTCTTTCTGGAACTTTCTCAATTAAAATTCTAATTTTTGCCAGTTACATCAATTCCCTGCATATGTGGAAGGGGAGATCAAGGAATTTAGATAATCGTTTCCCCAAATGATAATATGCAGTAAAAGACTAAGGTATTTATATGGAGTCTGAGTTTTGAACATCAGAGCACCAATCTTTCTTTTTGTATTTGATAAAAAGAATGTGAAATCCCAGCAAAAACTCTCAGGACACAAGATGATGACTGCCAGGGCGGTGGTGGGGGTGGGGGAAGAAAAGAGGGGAAAAGGTGGTGGTAAAAGATACTGGAACTCTGGCGGAGGCTGTGGTGTGAAATATAGGGTGAGATACAATGTCAATGTTCAAAAATGAATGTAGCATTGTGAATCAAAGAGATAATAAATATCAATAATTTTTTAAAAAGAAAAAAGCTTAAAGAACACAAAAGTATAAAAACACCACCACAAACAGACCATACTCCTCACCCAACCACAGTAAGAAGGATATACAGAAAAAGACATCCCATTTTCCCTCTCTCAACTCTTTCCTTTATCAGAAAGAAAAAAAGAATGCAAAGCATGAATTTACCCACTTCACCTTCATTAGCTTTTATTTGGACAAGTCAGGATGAATGACTTATTCTCAAGATAGGTGAGAGAAAAGAGAAAATAAAGAGAAAAGAGTCCTATTAACGCTTAAAATATATATATGTATATATATATATGCATATATATATATATACATATATATGTACTTTGAAAATTTTGAATGCTTCTTGCTTAATGACTCATACTGGGGGGAGTAGTTATTAATTACCTTAAAATAATGCACATAGCACAGAGCTTGGGGATAAAAATATATTGAAAATAAGGTAAGCAAAACTTTAATATTATTTCTTTAACTTATTTTACCTTTGTAGGAAGACTTTAAAATCCTTTCTGCTTTTAAAAAAGAATTTTTTTTTTTAAATAATAGAGTCACAGTAATTTGGAAAAAAAAGTACAAAGAATCCAGTATACCCTTTGCTCAACTTCCCCCCCATTTAATTTTATTTTTTAAAGGAAAGGTACAGTCAGGAATGAAGGAGAATAGGGAGGCAAAAAAGAAGAGAGGAGGAGGAAACACTTAATTGTATTTAGTGGTTCACATTAGTTTTTCCCCTGGCCCTGGGTCTTGAACCCTGGACCTTGGGAGGCATGTGAGACTGCTCCCAGGTGTGCTAGACTCTAGGCCACCGGGGTGCACCCAACTCACACTCAACACATTTTAATATGCTACATGTCTATAGTAAAATATCAAAACCAGAAAATATCATTGTATAATACTGTTAACTAGTCTGTTGTCTTTATTCATGCATAACCAGTTTTTATATGCATTTATATCATTTATTTATACTTGTACAATTTCATTTTTCTCTATAACCATAGAATAAGTTCAGCTACAGCAACTGAGGCTTAGAGAATATTGACTGTTGTCCCTAGTTCAACACGATGATCCCTCTGAGCAGTGCGGAACAGGGTCAAACCAACTGGGGTTAAGGATCCTACCCTGAAACTTTTTATTTCTAGGGCCTTAACTATTCCCATTAGAGATTTGCTAAATTCAACCTAATTCTTTGTGTCTTTTTTGAACTGTATATATTTCTAAGAGATTAATTCATTCCATTCTTAATTTTTGTTTTTTTTCTGAGATCTGGAGAAATATAGTTCCCTGAAAGCAGTGGGTAGAGTTTTGAGGATCGGATGCTGATAATGGGGAGGAATCTAAAGGGGAATCTGGGACTCTCTGGGGCCAACAAGCTCTCTTGCTTCACAGATTGACTGTGGAGAAGCTGCATTGCTGGGTATGTCTGCATATCTCATGGATGTTTCACCTCAGACTGGGTGGGTGACTGAGGCCTTGACAAGCAATGGCTAATGAACAGGTCAAACGTTAAAATCCAAAATTAAACTTGTCTTTATTTAAAAGTAAGAATAACACAGATAAAATACGCAGGAATAAATTTTGACCATCCCCCTATCCTCTACGAAAAAAAAAAAAGAGCCAGGATGGACTTGGAAGAATACAGTTCTCTTATGTTTCAAAAAGCAGTGAAGGAAATCAGCACACGATATCCTAAAACAGGAAGATAGTTGTCTGGAGGCTTTAGCAGTGTCAATGAGCAAAAAAAAGTTTCCATATAATTTCAATAACCAAGTAGAGTCAGAGTGACTCAAGGCATGTCTGGAGTTTAAACTTATTTGATGGAAAGTTCGTCAGCTCGGTTTTCCTCTTTTCCCTCTCTCACTTTACAAGCTGGAGCCCACATACTTGGAAATGGTAACCTGGCAATTACTAAATGGTTGCTGAGTGATGGTGTAAATAGTCGGAAAAAGCTTGAATTTGGATTCATGACAGCTATCGAGGTAAGTCTTCTTACTTGCATGTTGTGGATAGTTTTATAGATTTAATAGGCTACCTGATGATTAAAGGAAAGTAGAAGTTTGCTATGTATTTCCAATTAGAATTCATCTTCTCCAGTCAAGCATGTTTTACAGAAGTATAACAAAAACTATTTTTAGTTTTTCAATTTTGTTTATTAAAAAAGACTTGCACTGAGAAGTGCCATATGTGTTCAGAATCCCTGGCAAAGTACATTTTGAAAGCACACATAGGAGAAGGTTCCTACCATAAAATTTAAATTAAAGAGTCCCAGTCCCGTCACCAAGGGTTCCAGGACAGCTCTGCTCGTTCTCATCAGAGGCCTAAGTTTGGGGCAAGGACTTGCTGAGAGCAGAATGGAAAGAGTCATTATCACTTTCATTTCATGCATTTATCTCTGTATTTATCATCATCATATTACATATGCATCCATCGAGTGAAAATAATATTCTCTACCTGCATAATTTCACTATCATCCCACCCTCTGCACACATACCTGTTCTGCTGGCTGAATACTTTGATAAAATGCTTGAGATGCAGGGCAAAACACCCAAGGACCAGAATTAACTAGCACTAATTGATTGATGGATCTGCTTTTCATTGTGATGGTGAGAGCTATGGTTTGTAGATGGTGTTGTTGGGACCTGCCTGGGTTTCTCTTTGATAATTGAGGACTTTAAACCAAAGATGGGATTGGAATGTTTGGACAATAGAGATGATTTGATTGACTAACTAGAGAAGGAAATGTAGGGACCAACAGTTCAAACTAGGTTTTATTAAACTTTTCAGAGGGACATGTGATGTAATTTCTTTTCCTCTTTTCCCCTAAAATTGCTATTACCTATGAATGTATTATAGTGTTGGGTTTGTTTTGGGGAGGTGATAAAATGCCGAGGTTGACTCCAGGGTGCCAACAGACGACAGCATAGGCTTTCAGGCACTTCTGGTTAATTAGTCTTTCAGGCAACAACCCATTTCTTCTCATTGAAAATGCTATTTTGATGATCAGATTTCTGATGCTATTTTTCTCCAAATACAGAACATTGAATCAAAAAAGATTAATATTTTTCTAGATGATAAAATATTGTCTTTCATATGTGCTTAAGATTCTATCTGCGTATCACTTAGGAAAAACTTCAACACCTGTTAAATTCCTATGGGAGAAATAAGACCAAATTTCACAAATGGGTGCTTTGAACTATCCAACTAACAGGGACATTTCGGTTGTAAAGAGAGCTACATGATAAACACCTGCCCTTAATTTAAAACATTATTTTGATAAATCACTTACAAATTTTACTTGTTGGATAGCTATACATGTTTACTGTGATGGGAAGAGAGAGAAGCAAGAGAAATAGCCCTCTTTGCACTACTAAGCAGAGCAAATCACTGCTAATATCTGTGTAAATATCTTTCTGGTATTGTGTGTATCAGGTCCGATCTGCACAATGATTCTTTCTCTCCCCTGAATACGGTAGTTAGCCTTTCTTTACACTATGAGCTAATGCAGCCTTACACATGCAGGAATACTTGGCTATCCAACAAGATAGAAATTAATCCCTGGGTCTTCAAAGAGCAATTTTCTTATTTATTTCTGGCATCACATACGTTAGCTTTATTGTCACTTATGTTGCAATGCTCACTATAACTAGCTTTCCAAACACTGGCCTAGACTGTAGAATTCAGTGAGGAGATGTCAAGAATATAAGAAAATCTAGGCCAAAGTCAAACCTTCTAGACTATCGAGGAAATAGTTCAGGAAATCTTACCTACAAAGGGTTTTCTCTTTGTTGACTGGAATATAATCGAATGAATGCTCATACTTGGCCCATTTTAAAATATGCAAGTATTAGGATTGTCAAAGAAATAAACAAGCTGTCCCCAATAAGTACTCAAGGCAGTTGTGTTTGAACATTATGTTTGATGTATTGGGTAAAACAGCTAGCACTACCCTAATAATATAATTATTGAGGATAATTAATGGTTAAAAAGTGAATACAGAAGGCAACATGAAGTGAAAATACCTTCTCTCATAAAAACATAATTTTTTTTAAAGGAAAGATACAGGCAGGAATGAAGGTGAGTTGGCAGGCAGGGAGGAAGAGAAAGGAGTAAGAAACATGTGTATTTTATTTTGATTAAGTTATTCACACTGGCTGTTTCCCCCGAGACCCAGGACTCGAACCCAGGTGTATGTGACTTGCTCCTTTGGAGGCAGTTGACCCAAATGCTGTGCCCCTAGAGTGCATCATAATATATAATGTTGTATAATATTTTCTAACTTTAATAAGCTAGCTACTATTCAAACTTCAAGTTTATATTTCTTAATAGACACACTGTATATTTGAGAAATGTGAAAATTCCTTTTTAAATGAAATGGTTGAAGGAAAAACTGGTGAAATATGAGTCATCCGCCGACTTCCAAGAAACCAGTGTTCCTGTCTTCCTCACACCTTGGTGAATCACTCTTCCAGGATGTTTAAGAGGATGTCCCCATAGACGGGTGACAAAGAAGAGAAGCTAAGAGCAAGAACAAGCATGAAGAATAGAATGTGCCTTATTTAACACATAGGTGTTTCTCCCCTGAATGCATATTCCTGTTATTCTCACTGTGTCAACTATCTGCTGTTTTGGTTTTTTCATTTTCTACTCCATGATCTATAGGAATTCACTTTGAAATGGAAGTTGTTAGGAGCCATTGGACACTATGGGGTTGGATCTTTTTAAGTTGCTAACTTTTTCATGTGCCTGGAGGTTTACCCTTAAAAAGCAAAAACCGGGTAATCATATTTGAAGAACTACTTTATGAGCTTTTCCTGCCCTTTTAAATAAACTATTCTAAAGATATTTAAATATTTCTCAAAAATCCCGTGTGCTTTCATAAATGGTGGTACATTCTGGCCAATCTCCTTTGTTTTTTTATATTTTGTGTTTGCTTTTTATTGTGATCTCTGTCCATTCCCCTGTCACCACACACACTGTGTTCTCTCCCTTGGTTTCAGGTGACTGGATATCACTACTATCTCTGCTGTTTTGTAGCTGGTTAGACTAGCTCTGGAAGCCACTTTTCTCATTTATGTAACCGAGATTGTGTGATAGGCCAGATTGTGCTACCCCCAAATTCATATGTCGAAGTCCTAACCCCCAATACTTCAGAATGTGACTGTACTTTGAAATAGGGTCTCTGCAGGTATAATCAAGTAAAAATGAGGTTATTAAGGCGGGCTCTACTGCAAAATATATATAAATACATATAAATTTGGACTCAAATACTTACAGACAAAAAAATGATGTGGAAATAGGAGAAGCCAGTCATGGACAAGCCAAGGGGAGAAGTCTAGAATGTATCTTTTCCTCACAATCTTCCGAAGGAAGCAACCCTACTGATAACTTATCTAGTACTTCTAGTCTCCAGAACAATGAGAAAATTAATTTCTGTTCTTTAATGCAACCAGTCTGTGGTACTTTGTTATGACATCCCAAACTAATTCATGCAAGTTAACTTGGAAATCTTGTAATCAAATTTGTCAATTCCATGAGAACTAACTGTAAACAGACCATGGAAAAATCCAGGGACATATTTCCTCTGAGTGGATCTTATGAAACTTATGTATAAATATTGGTTTTCCTGAGTCCTAGTCATTTTATGCTCCTTCTTAGATGATAGCATTGATTAATTCAGTTATATACTCAGTCAATGAATATTCATTGATCCCTATCTCTCTGCCATAGACATGGCACAATGAACTGTTGGTACAGCCCTCAGAATGTAGATACTCTCAGCGGGGAGACAGTCACGTGGGAAACTAGCTGTGGTAAAGAACTACGGGTACACAAGATGTTGATGAGGTGGGAGGAAGAAGTGGTTTATTTTACCTGGAATCCTTTATGATGGTGATTCTTGAGCACACAAAAGGGAAAAGCAGGCATTGCACCTGGAACAGGCTATGGAATGAATTGTGTCTCCCCCTATTTATATGTGAAGTCTAACCTCCAATGTGATGGCGTGTGAGATGGTTGGGAGATGGCTGGTTTAGATAAGGTCTTAAGGGCAGGGATTCTTGAGAATCCTTTTAAGAACCACCAGAGAGATTGCTCAGTCTGTCTGAAGGAATGTAGTAACTTCCTATTTCTGGCAGTAAGAAGGACCAACTAATCATAAAACATCCTTGCCAAGTAGCATCTAGACATGTTGAATAAAATATTACAAACATGCTTTCAATGCATAGCTAAATTTTCAAAAACTGAGAGCTGTCCCCAGGTTCCTAGAAAGAGAGACCACTCAATACCTGAGTAATGAATATGTGCACTGGTGCTGTCGCAGGTGCAGGGGAACCGACCACCCTTGGGATGAAGGGCTTCATTTCCCTGAAGGCTCTGGAGACATACTTGTAAAAAAGAAGGAATGATATATATATATATATATATATATATATATATATATGTATATATATATATGTATATATATGTTTATATATATAGAGAGAGAGATTCATAAAGAGGAGATCGTATAAAGATTGTAGTGTATAGTACATACAATGGAATATTATTAAAATGTGCATTTGCAATTAACTATGGCTGTATGTATCAGCATGGTAAGATCAAGAGCAATGTGATAGTGCTTTATAATGATTCTCTAGTATTCCATTTTAAGAGACTTGCAGAGTTACTCAATTTTATAGTGTCTCTCCCAGGTAGACATGTTATGCATGCTAACCTTTTAGGTTTTCTATCACTTTCCAAAAAAAAAACAACAACAAAGGAATGCTAAGAATACAAAAGATTAAATAGCATTAAGTAATGCTTGTATAAACAATGAGATGAAACTCATATATGATATAGTCATGTTAGTGGTTACTTGTGGTGAAGGAAAGAAATGAGATCAAGCAAATGAGAACTTCTATGATATTTATAATGTTGCATTCTTTTAATAAAAGCAAAAATAAGGTCAAATATTAATATTTATCAAAACTAGGTGATTCATATATGGGGCCTTGGGGTATCCTTGAAGTATCTTAATATAATATTTTAGTGGAGAAGAAATGGAGGTATCTCCTATAAGCTCCAGAAGGCAAACGGAGTGCAGTAAGGAAGAGTGTAGGTGCGTGTCTGTGCACACACTGGTATACGTGTGCATGATTGTGTGCATGTGTGAGTGTGTTTATATTCAGGAAGATTGCGGGAGATGTTTTAGGTTCTATAAAGCCATCAGGGCAGGTAAGTGAATATATGAATACATAAATGAAAGATGTTTTTACCTTTCTCTTCATAGTCCAGAGAGAGGTCAGAGGTCTTAAAATGTGGTAAAAGTTAAGAATCACTTCTGTAGGCTATGGAAGAGGAAGCTGACTAGAGGTGAGCAAATACACACACACACACACACACACACACACGTGTATGTAAATGAACAAAATGATCAGGTGGTCTTGAGTTCTGGAAGATGACTTCACCAGACGGTTGAATTTGAAATACATGAAATATTTTGGTGTGTGTTTCTAGATATTTACCAACTACTCATGTCTTTTAATATGATTCCTTCACATTTCTGCTTGGTTTCAATAACTGTTGCAAACTTGTGGGAGTCAGGCAATAATGTTGGGATGGAAAAGTAGTTTAAAGAAATGCATTCATGTCATGCCTCTGTTACTTATCTAGCAAAGTTATCACAAATGAGTCACTGAGCCTTTAAGCCTCAGTACCTTCCAAGCTGGTAGGGGGATTAAATGAAAAAAAAAAATAGATCATAGGGCTTTGAAAATTATAAGACCAGTTAATTAAACGATTATACAAGAGGAAATATGTCACAGGGCTTTGGAAATGTATAGACCAATTATGACTTATCAAAGAAGAAATGGAATTTGCCTAGGGCAAATAGTTAAATTAATCAGTGGAAATGGAAACCAGGTTTAAATCAAGTATAGGAAACATGTTGTTTGACATTATTTTAGCTACCGAGTGATTTTTGATGTGTGCAATTTCAGTTTTCATTGTTTATATGGTGTCAATACCAGTTAGGTGGTGTTTCCTGCTTGACTGGAAAATTGAGTGATTATATCCCATAGACATAGGAACAGCTGGGGATGCACTTAGTAGAATCAGGGATGTGCCTTGATGGGCAATGTTACTTTGTGGTTAGACACCCAGACGCTACAGTTAACCCCACCAAATTATTTAATATCCTCCCACGCTTTTTGTTTTTAAAGGAAAGGTGAGGCAGGAATGAGGATGAGTAGAGGCAGGTAGATAGGAAGAGAGAGGAAGAAGTACTTTATTATATTTGTTCATCTCAGTTTCCCTTACACACACACACACACACGCACACACGCACACACGCACACGATTTGGGTCCTTAGGGGTACGAAAAATGCACTGGCCCAAAATGGCTGACCAAAACGCTACTTCATCAGGAAGCACCAAAAAAAAATTTCGTTTTCGGATTAAAGTAGCATCTGCCTTATTATAGCATTATTATGAGAATGACATGATTTGAGACTTACTTATTTTGAAAGGAAAGGTGCAGGTAGGTATTAAGGCGAGTAGTCAGGCAGGCAGGAAGAGAGAGGAAGAAAAAGCACTTTATTTTTATTTAGTTGTTCACTGGAACCCAGGGGTATGTGGCCTTCACCCTTCACTCCTTTGGAGGCAATTGACCTACCCGCTACTCCGCCAGGGCACACCCGATTTGAGATTTATAAAACATTGAGAGTGGCTGGCACAGAAGAGTGGGTATAAATATTAAATGAATTAACACGTTTTGCTCCTCTGAAGCATCAACTTTTGCCAGCTGTTGGTGGTGAACTTTTCCACCAAATGCTGGCTTTGCTGTTTTCTAAGCAACACTGAAGCCTGCAGCAACCCTCTCGGACAGCAGCAGGGACAGGAATGACAATCATTGAGGTTTTCTCAGTGAATTGTTAAAGCCTGGTGGAGAGGCCTCCAGGCAAAGTGGTGAAACTGCCTCTTCCTTCTCCCAGGGTTATTCTGACCATCGTTGTTCTGTTCTGCTGCTTGAGTTTATTTCTGGCACTTTCACACATTGCTAGTGAAACCATCTTTTTTGTTGGAACCATCATTCTGGAGGATACTGTCTCAGAAGCCTTGATGCCGTGCTAACCTGAGCTTTGGAAATTTGAGCTAATTTGTAAATGCTCAAAAATGCATGAATGATGCTCTTGTGTCGTTACTTCAATTAATAGTCAAAAGTGAGAACGATCTAAATGTTTGATGGCATCATACTGATGCATCGACAACAGGGTACTAATATGTGGCAACCTCTCAGGGACTAAAGTGAGAGAAATTTTTATTTTTTTATGAAAAATTCTTCATGATATTTTATTAAGTAAAAAGAACATTACAAAAATCATGTGTATAATTTGATCCCATTGTTATAAAAGAGGTGACTTTTTTTATATTTATATTTGAACAGAAAAACTTGGAAGACTACCCAAAGTTAAATAGTAGTTAATCTCTGGGTAGCGAGATTATTAGTGGTTTTTAGTTTCCTGTTTACTTCTGTTTATGTTAAAATATTTGCTTTGTTTAAAATGTTCTTCAGTGATCATGAATAGAGCGCTAAGGGTAAAAAGGAGAAAAATATTTTAAATAACTGCTTCATCACTTTGGTTTGTTTTTTTCTTCAGGTTCTTTGGGGAAAAAAGTTTCAATGCATTCCAAGAGTGCTGTAGGGAAAGAAAAATTTCCTTCTGTCCTCCAAGATTTGGTGGTGGACCTAAGAATTAAACCAACACAGGACAAATTGACAGGGAACAAACAAGATTTTATTTAATAATTTTATGTGTATACAGGATCTCCATAAGGAAAATAACTAGAAAAAGTTATTGGTTTGTTTTGTTTTGTTTTGTTTTGTTTTTAGTTCTTCTAGCAAATAACTTAGGAGATTTTGAGTTTTGGTGATGACAACATACAGCTCCAAAAGCCCAATCCATGAAAAAAAAAACAGTCGATCATTTCAACACCATTAAAATTGAATACTGCTCAGCGAAAGAAACAGTTCTGCCTACAGCTGAAAATACCAATATGCCAAAGCAGCATATTGGGAGGTGGGCGTGGGGAGCATGTTGTGAACCCCTTCAGGGCTGTTGCTGGCCTTAGGAACGTCACATTTTCCTCCTGGCTCCAATGTAAAGAGCCACATGCTTGTGGATGAAGTCAAGGCAGATGAAAACACCGGTGCTGAGCAGGCCACAATGGACATTCATTTATTCCCACCTTCCCTTAGGTCCCCCGGCGCTCCCTTCCTCCCAACATTATTCTCAACAGGAGAGAAAATATCTACTACACAAGGTCGAAAAGTGCTTTTATTATCTAAGGTCTCAAGAGGAAAAAAAGGAGAGAACAATCCTTATCTCGACCCAGTAATCAAAGGTGAGCTCTCGCAACCACAATGGCTCCCTTTGCTCCACTAATTATCTTGGGTGAAATATTACCTTTGAGCTATTCCCAACAGACAAGGCTCAATGATGAGGGTTGGAGTTGGAAGCTTTGGCTAACAACTCCTAGGGGCTCTGCCAACTGGTCTCTTCAGGCAGGTCTCGGGCTTCTCTGGCAGATTTCCAAAACCCCAGAATCTAAATAAATAGAAATGAAAAAGAACAGATAAATACTGAATCCTTATTTCACTGTTTCATGTGGCCAGTCTCACTTATTCCAGGCAAGACTGTGGCCATGGCTGTGAGCGAACTAGCTGGAATGACTCGTCTCACACCTCACACTTCTGTCACTTTTTCTGTTTCCAGGCACTGGAGATTCTATGCCCCACTCATTCATTTCCTACCTGAGCTTTTCCTTTTCATTGAAACTCTTCGGATGGATTCAGGCATCTATAGGCTCATCCTAGTTAGAAGGAACTTGGTGGAGAGAAACATGTTAGTGCTGAACTAAGGCTCTGGGTTGAATCATAACTTCACTAGCTAATTGTTTAAGCATTTTTAAGTCTCTGTTGCTGCATTTGTATAAAGGAATTTTAAAAAGGGCAAAAATTAGGGGTTGCTAGGAGGATTGGTTTTAATTGTGTTTGAAATGCCTGGCATATAATACATATTTGATAAAAGTCAAGATGAGCAGAGTACATTTTGGGGGGATTTGAAAAATGACCTACTCAGGTTTGGGAGATGGTGAAAGATAATGGGGTCCAAGTAGACTCCACTGTGTTGGAAATATGATGACCCCCCCGCCCCGCCGGCCCCCACTCAGAGTCATCCCGGCAGTTACAATTCCTCAATAAAAGTACAACTTTCTATTCCCAAATCCCCAAACATAGTGTTTCAGACAGCACTATTGTTTCATAAAGGGGAGGTTTTGGAAGTCTGTTTCTTGAACACTTCTTAAATTTATGCTCTTTCACTAAAGAGCTTCAGATATGTAGAAATCTATTGGAACATTACAGGGTGGCGGTGGGATGGGGCTGCTGCTTCTTAGGCTGTCAGTTTCCTTGTAAAGGGAACACCAAAAAGTTCAGAATATTTCAGTTACTTGAAAATAGTCGGAAAAAGCAAAGGATCAAATGCAAAAATAAAGGCCCCTGAAACTATTTAAACTGATCACTGCAGTTGGCAGCAGCTCTTTGAAAGTCAGTTTCCAAATGGGATCACTTTCAAAGAAGCTTTTCACATATTTTCTGAGTGCTCCCTGAAAGGATTCCTTTCTTCATGAATTCTGCTGATGAGGGGGCCCTCTATAAACAAAATGAATTTGAAGGTAAGCATGTTTCTTAAAGGAACAGAAGCCAGATTCAACAGTGTTTATGGAACTGAATGTCCAGCTGACTTTTCCCTGAAGGCACACCTTTTTTCCTCCTTTCCAAAGAGAATCACTTTCAGTCAAGCACTAAAATCCCATTTAGGAAATCAGGGCACATGCGTGCACCGAGTCCCTATCCTTTTCTAGGATTGGGCTGCTGCACACGACATCGCAGGCTGCATTCCCCATACCTATTAGATTATAGTCACTCCGCCTCTTAGTTACACATAGGACTCCAAGAACAAAAGGCTTCTTTTTTTTGTTCCTCTGAACCCTTGCTGACCTTAACTGCTTGCAATATGTGTGAACAATGAGAATCAGTTAATACAGGATTCAGTATTATATCTAGTCACTCAGAGCCTCAGAAGGCGAGACTGGCTGAACAGAAGCCCTGTCTTCCAGTCTTCCTGCCGTGCTGGACCAGAGAGGTTAGCTGCTGGCCTGCATCAGTGATCGGACACTTTAAGAAATACCTGACTTAGAGATGTTCCTCCCCATCCCACTCTCCCTAAAATGCAGAAAGCTATTGGGTGTCCCCTGAATCATCTTTTCTCTCAGGGCAAACACCTGGGTGGTTTTATTTGTTTGTTTTCCTTTTAAGTTGCTCTTTTTTAGTTCCTTCTCAGTATCTTTAAATTTTTCTCAGCTTAACAATATTCCTTTCCATTTCCGTGTGATGTGTGGCACTGACCTCAACACTCCAGGTGAGCTGGCCTCTGTAGAAGGAAGCTGTCCATACATCCTCTCTAAACATGACTTCCTTCTTGCCTCACTGTTGATCTACCAGTAATCGTAGAACCTCTACGACTCCGTTTATTGGACAGGGAAAACACCCACTTAATTGGTAGGATCTTAGGAAAGTTCTTGTCCATTGCTTTTTTTGGAAATACAGCCACATTCATATTATGGCATTGCCTTAAGCTACTGACCACCAAAAAAGAACATAGTGCTATTTTCCAAGAGGATAGGAGTATTTTCATTCCAAAGACATTTACTGAGTGACATTCAGTAAGTGACTTCTGAACGCAAGAATGAATACATTTGTACTTTGTTTATTACTTGGCACCTGATACGCCTTCAGAATTGTTTTAAAAGATGTGTTTTAAAGTCAAGCTATGACTTGTACGGTTTACTTTGGGAAACTGTAACAATAACATCTGAACAGTCTTCCTCTGTCTCCCAGCAAATCTCTTTTCACTTCTTAGAACTGATGTAACTCAGAAATCTCGAGAGCATTGTCCTTGGATCTGCATTGCTTAGATTTGTGGGGATGAACTAGTTCAGAGTAGTGCCCCTCTCTCTTGGACAGTCTCACCTATCCCATGTGTCTAGATCCTCACACTAATGTTTGTTCTACCATTCTCAGTCTGAAGTCCATTCTGCCAGAAAGAAAACAGAAAGGCAAAATGGAACACATTCTCTGTCTAATTTTGAATGCTATTAATGAGACCATTTTGTTTTCCTTCGATGCTTATGACTTAAGAAATCCTGGTATAAGACAATTGTGGCTTTCAGCCGCTGACACCTTCCAGGAACTAATTGACCTGTTAAAGCTCATACAGAGAAACCCAGGAGAACCTATGCTGTTGGTGAGCTTGAACATTTTGAATTGTATCTAGGATGCCAAAGTTAGAAAACATTTTTTAAGTATTCAAAGCTGTATTTATGATTTATGGAGTGCTGTTTGAAAAAAATATAGATTATATATTTTGTGAACCATTTCATTGGAAATACTGTGATGATATGAGTAGTAACTGTAGCTACAAAATCCGTGTCATACTGGGTGCTTCACACGTAAGCTCTTCAATGACACTGTTGTTGGCAATTTTACAACTGGGGAAATTGAAGCTTCAGAACATGTTATTAAATCGGCCAAGTTCATCCAACAAGAAAATGCAAGCATATGAGAGAGAGAGAGAGAGTAAGTAACAGGTATTAAGTTATGAAGTTCTGGGGCAAAAAGAGAGCAGAATCAGAGAAATCCAGATTATTGGGCAATGGAGTTGGGCATGTTGTCATGTTAAGTCGAAGGTGAGCTTCATTGGAAAGATGGCGTTTGAGTGAAAACTTGAAGGAGGTGAGGGAGTAAGTGAGCCAAGCAGATCTCCTAGGAGAGAGGCATTCCAGGCAGGGAGAACAGGCAAGGCAAGGCTCTGAAGAAAGAATACATCTGGCCAGTCTGCGAACATGGAGGCCTGGAAAGTGGAACTGAGAACAGAGGAGAATGGGGTCCCAGGAAGGACTGTGAATGGAATGGGCCCTTAGGAGGAACTGGACCATGTTGAGTAGAGGTATGACACACTCTGATGGAGCTTTTAGCAGTCACTACCTTATCCACCTGGAGAAAAAGCAATCGACAGGGAAAATGTTGAAGGCAGGCTATTTAGGAGATAATGCAAAAATCTAGGGAAGATTTAATATGATGTATTCCAACAATCCAGATCTCAGTGGGATCAGTGGAGGGACTGAGAAATGATCAGATTTTGAGGTGTTTTGAAAGAAGAGACACAGATTTACTGAAGGATTGGACAAAAAGTTTGAAGGAGAAGGAGAAGTCAAGAGGACACCACAGTTTTTGTCTCAAGCAGCCAAAAGGTAAAAACAAAAAAGGTTTTGATTTTAGGGAAAAGATAAGGAGCTTAGTTCTGACATACTAAATTTTAGATCTTGATTAGACAGCTGACTAGCCAGTTGGATACATCCTAATATATGTGCATCCTAATATAGTTTATTGATTAAAGTGACCTTATAAATAGTTTGAATTATTGGTAAACTATGGATCTATTTCCTTCATAGTCTTTATTTGTGTATAATTACATTTGTTGGTGTTGCTCTGAGTGGAATGCTTAGGTTCTTGAGTGCAGTTTGAGAAAGAATTCAGTGAGGCTCACATGGGTGGCACATGGAAAGTGTATTAAAGGGAAACACACATAGAGATGCGAGGGTGCCCCAGTGGGCAATGAGCTGCCCCGTTATAGGTTGGGGGTGGGGTCTTGTACATCCTAAGGGTGAAAGCTCCCAGGTATGTATCCCATAATAGTTGTTTTCTTAACTTTCTGATTAAGGGGGTGGGAATCAGCATATATCCCATAGTAGTTATTTTTCTTCTCTGCTAAATTGCTGCAATTTACTTTTTACAGTTAAAGATTGACTAACAAGTTGTGCCTTTCCTTTCTCCCTCCTGGGCTTGCCTTTCCTCACTGTTACCTGCCCCTCATCAGTGTGATGATTTGAGTAGCAGTTTCACTAGACTAAACTTGGTGAGGGTGGGGTCCCCTTTCCTCTGTTCATTTCTTCACTGGATTCCTTTGCTAACCATAGCGCCTGGTGGGCGGTAGGCATTCAAGGCAGGTATCAACAACCCAATAAATATTTGCTCAATGTATTGATATTTGTTAAAGGAGTGTGTTTTTAATTTAAAGAGAGATGTTGATCTAAAAACATTAAAGATAAAAAATGTTTTTAAAATTTTCTCTTTTTTTTTGTAAAGGAAAGGTTCAGGCAGGAATAAAGACAAGTGGGCAGGCAGGAGGAAGAGAGAGGAAGAAGAAGCATTTACTAATTTTTCCATTTAGTTGTTCATTTTGGTTGTTCCCCCCAGCCCCATATCTTGAACCTGAATTCTTGGCATGTATGTGGACTAGCAGATAAGTCTACTAGGCTACCAGGGTACACCTATTATTTTTTTTGAATTTTCAAATCTCACTACCGTGCTGAAATACCCACCAACTTTGATTCAGACCAGATAAGAAGTTTTATCAGAAATCATGTTCTTAATATTGACATTTCAAAAGTTTGAGGCATCAGGACATATATGCTTTACTATAACTTGTAAAATAGTCTGTATATATAAACTAAAAATATATATGAATATGCATAAATTAGCTTTTTTGTGGGAGATGGAGTTTCTGAAATAGCAAGGGACACAAAGGAACAGCATACATGAGATTTACAAAACTTGTCAATAAGTGAATCAGAACTTTTCTAGAATAGCTGCAAGCAGAAAGAGCAGACTCACTTTATAGAAAGTTATGGAGCTAGGTAGATGGCGGGGAAACAGCAGAGCAGGAAGGGGGGGTGGGGAGTGGGTGGGCCATCTGGACACCTGGGGTGTTTGGATGTAGATGTACTTGGCACTCTGCTTCTGGCTACAGGAAATAAACAGTGTGTCTTTGGATCCAATCGTGGGACAATGGGAAGCTCTTCTGGAGTCTGGGCCCCTCTGTCTTCTGTGCTGGAGGAAAGGAATGACCACATCCCTTAGTGCACATCCTATAAATTTCATTACCTGGAGACCTTTCCAGGCCGTTCATCCTGAGATAAGGAAGAGACAATTAGATCACACAGGGCAGTGCTGCACAGCTCCAGCAAGAACAATGATGCAGTTAGCTTTGTTCCATGATGTTCCCTAAGCACACGATTCTGGACTCCTTGTTAAAACTGGATTCAGATCTGGAAAAAGTGAGATAATGTGACTGTACCTATTTTTACAAGGTTTTCAAACCAATTGGCAGACCTGCACAATCTGAAAAAGCCAAGGCTCCCTGCAAGTTTCCTGACCTACATCCATTTCACAAAGGGAGTTTATTCCTCATCCACCAGGGAATAAACTTGATTAAAAATCGCAGGATTAATCTATTTATATTAATATTCTATTGTGTCTTAAGATTTTAATATATTTCATGAATTCTCCATGCCTCTCCCTGCAGAGCATGTGAAAATGTGTGCCTTTGGCAGCTACATTTGGAACACAGTGCAGTGCTTAAGAGTCCAGGCTCATTCCTAAACTCACTAAGCTTAAAACTTTCCACATACGATGTGGTGTAATAATAGAAAACATCAGACCTTTTTTTTTAATGGGTCAGTCGGAATATATACATCAGAGCATCTGGTACAGAATAAATATTCTAAGTAATTGCTTTTAATACAGAGAAGTTGTATGAAACATTGTCATTATAAAATGGGTAGAATGGGATTAGAATCCATTTGCTTCTGAACACTTTTATGCTTGGATTCAGTCTGTGTCATCTTGAAACATTCTTAACATTTTCCTCATTAAAATATTGCAATGATACCTTGTTTCTATGAAATATAATATCAAATAGTTTAAAAGAAAATAAGTCTTAGCTATTAAAATATTCTTAGTTTGTTGAGAAATGCAAATATATCCACTGCAGGGGAGATGATGATATAGGCACTGGGGACAGCTTGCAACAGATACAGACTCATTGCATCTGTACTAGAATTTATAACTTCTGTCTTTCATAGGTTATCATCTTATCTCAATAGTCTTAGTGGCATAACTGGAAAATGCCTATATCTCTGATTGGAGTCTTCTTCTGCCCTTGAATGAATAGACTGAGAAGTCAACCACAAACAAATCCCCACAGGTTTATATATCAGAAGCAACTGAGAGCAAACATAATTTCTGACAAAAGTCCATTGAGAGAATCAAGAAACAGGCATGAATCTTGCATTAAGTTGGCAGAGGCTCCAATCAGAGAGCAGAACAGCTAGATGTGTATTGCAAATCTTCAGATATAAAGGACAGGAATTCCTAAGGGAAGTACTCTAGTCTCACAGTGGTACTCAGCATTTGTGGGATTTGGAGATGTGCAGAGTTTTTTTTTACCTCCAAGGCCCAACCTCCTTACCTTTCACTGACTCTGCTCTAATCTTCCTTCACTAACTGTTCTAACCATATTGGTCTCCTGGGCATTCTTTGGCTGGGCCAGGCAGCCTCATAGCTGTGTACTTGGTGGGTCCCTCTTTCTACAACTCTCTCCCTCAGATGTCCTCCCTCACCAACTTGAGATATATTTTGAATGTCATCTTCTCAGTGAGATCTTTCCTTAACACTGTGTTTTAAATTGAAACCACTTCTCTCTAATAGTGCCCCCATTTTATTTTTCTTCATAGAACTTACCACTTGCTGACATACTATGTGACTATTTCTTTTCCTTGTCTGCATCCCCTCACTAAAATGGAAGATATTTCTATGTCTTTGATTACTACACCTGCAGCACCAGCCTATGTGGTAGGTGCCCAGTATTTATTGTCTGATACATGGATGGATGCCCATAATAAATGGGTGGAAGAGTGTTGATGGTGGTAGCAATGGTAATACTAGAGATTAAAATAGTTCAAAAGGTATTTCTTTACTGTGCATTTACCCTAAAAACACAGCAACACTTCTTCACAGAGATATATGCATCCTTATGTCCACTGCAGCATTATCTATAACAGCCAAGAACAGGAAACAACCTAAACACCCATTGACAGGTGAGTGGATAAAGATGTGGTTGGGGTGTGTGCTTATATGAAGAAATATGCATATACATATATGTGCATGTATATATGTGTATGTATATATACACACATAATGGAAATTTGACACGGCTATCAAAAAGGGTGAAAATCTGCCTTTCACAGCAACATAGATGGACCTGAAGAGAATTATGCTTAGCAAGATAAGCTAGAAGGAGAAATACAGACATCAGATGATATCACTAATTTGTGGTGTATAAAGATATTAACCAAATTAATAAATTAAAGGAAATGAAAATAAACTTCTTTAAAAAAATGAATAAAATGGAACAATTGATTTTTAGCCAAATAAAACAAACCAGTGGTTGCAGGAAGAATAGAGGGAGGGTGAACAAATGGGGTGAAAGGAGTGAATTATATAGTGAATGAAAAATGAAATAGTGGTGAATTTACTGTATTACATACAGATGCCATTTATTATGATGTGCACCTTAAGTCTATTTAATGTCATAATGCAATGTCCTTCCAATAAAATCAGTTAAATAAATAGCTCTGAATATAGTAAGTGGACAGACTGAGGGACTCAGAGGATCTAATGGGAATAGTGAGAATTGGCTTATTTTTCACCTGTGACCTTTGAACTAGAAGTAGAGTAGATCTCTGGTGAAGTCTTCTGGGAAACACATCACTGATAACAAATAAAACTATTGTTTTCTGAAAAAAGACCCAGGAACCACGGGGTCACTGAGGCAGAGACATGATAGGCTTTTAGAGTGTGGTTCTGACAGCCTTAGGAGGCTCAGGGAGCAGAGGGAAAACTGGGATGCAGCAGAAATAGCACAACCTCAATATTTTGGGCAAGTGGACCATCATTCATGTGAGGCTGTATCTGTTCTTAGACCTTTCCACGTGTATTTTCTGTAAATTCTTCTCCAGGAGTGTCCAGTCCTTCGTGTGAATTTTTTTTCAAATCCCCTATTGACCCAGAAATATTCTGTCTTGTTCCACCTGCTTCATTAGATGTGGAATCCTGGTTTATCTCATTGACTAGTTTCTGCTTCTTTCTTCCATCCAGATCATCTACACTGTTGAAGAGGAAGTGCTATAAGGATTAAAGCTCAATAAAATACTACTGGGAAATAAATAAGCAGACTGCTTTCTGATTCCAGGGTGCCCTGGGTGTGCACTCTCACTTGTCAGTCTTTTCAGATGCTCCATGCCCTCATCGTCCCTCCTTTCCTATCAGAATCATCTCCTAAATTATCATAAACTTTTCTCCATTAAGATATAAATTCTAACCTCTTTGGAAAACAGTATGGAGATTCCTCAAACAAAGACGAATTTACCATTTGACCTAGCAATCCCACTCCTAGGCATATACCCAGAGGACACAAAATCTCTAATCAGAAATAATATCTGCACCTCGATGTTCATGGCTTCATAGTTCACAATAGCCAAGACGTGGAAGCAACCAACAACAGATGATGGATAAAGAAGTTGTGGTATAGACGCAACAGAATGCTATCTAATTGCTAAGAAAAAATACCTGAAATCGTGCCCTTTGCAACAATCTGGATAGAACTGGAAGGGATCAGAGTAAGCGAAATAAGTCAGAAAGAAAAATAGAAATACAGGATGGTTTCATTCATATGTGGAATATAATGGAATGAAAGAAACAGAAAAACCCTAGCAAAAACTCACAGGATACTAGATGATGGCAGCAGCGGCCTGGGAGGGAGGTGGGAAGGAAAGAGGGATTTAGGTGGTGATAAAGGACACTGCAACTCTGGTGGAGGGTTTGATATGAAATAGTCTGAAATGCAATTTCAACGTCCTAAAATGAATATAACATTGTGAACAAAAGAAATAATAAATGTTATCATTAAAATATGCATTAAAAATATATAAATGCTGGAGAAAACATTTTGTTATCCCTTTAAAAAGTTTGCATTTAATAGGAAAATAAAGCATGAAGTCAATCAAAGGCATCCTTAAAGTAGTGATTATGTAATTGCAGCGTCTACACGATGCTGGCACCTGGAAGCTTTGGTTTCTGAAATCGGTCTTGTCAGTGAGACTGTAGATGAGATGCAGCTGCCTTGCCTGACACCTTCAGCCCTGGGTTTGCTAAGGTTGGAGATCTAGCCATCAGAAAAGTTATGCAGGCATGCCCAGGTGGAGCAGTGGTTAGGTCAATTGCCTCCAAGAAGAGCAAGCCACATATCTCTGGGATCAAGTCCTGGTCCCGGGTGCAAACAATCAGTATTGAGCAACAACAAAAAAGTAAAATAAAAATGCTTATTCCTGCCTGTGACTTTTCTTTAAAAAAGAACAGCAGAAAACAAAACTCTGTATAATGAGGACTCCATTTTTCAATCAGTAAGGTAGAGACCATACCATCTTTATTCACTCCTCTGGAGTCACCAACAATTAAGAAGAAATGTGAATTTTCACTAAAGCTTGAATATTGATAGCTAGCCAATTCATTACCCTTTTATCAATTCTCATGGGTTACTTTGTGTTGTAAACTGACTTCCCTCTATGACTTAAAAAGAAACGATCAACATCACACTGCATCTCTCAAGAATTCCTGATCCCTCCAGAACAAGTGATTTTAACTTGATGGCTTTTCTGAGAATTCCTAGTGCATTCTCACTAGAAAAACTGTATTCCAGGAATGGGAGACTAAAAAGCAATTAATCATGAAAAATACTTTCTTGTAGTAGTAATGATGTCTGGTTTCAATCTATTTTTGTATTGTTACAAAAGTCTGAAGCAAACCCATACTATTAAATGTACGTCAGCTTTTCCCTCCCAATCTTCTCTTCTCTCTCAGGGATGGTGTGGAAGAAAATTTTTCTGTCTGAGAGGACAGGCTTTGTGCAGCCAAACTTTAATCCAGAGTTCCATCAGCTTACTTCCAGGCATATAACTCCAGCTTTTTGTGTTCCATGACCATAGGCAACTGGGCTTGCAGTGTCTATAGGAAGGTCAATACAGAAGGGAAGGGCGGGCGAACATGGCATCTGTGCCTGGGGCCTCTGAGTTGATGGAGGCTGGCGCTGTCTCTCTCACTTACTCCAGGGAAACTGGTGTTCTCCGTGATAATGCTCTCAGTTCAGACTTTGGCTCTCAGGTGAAAGTCAGGTTAATTCTTACTAGAAGCCAAAACAAAAAGAGGAAAAGGCCTGGACAGCATTTCAACATTTCAAAATCCATGCTCCCCTGAGGAAAAAATGACCAAGAATTGATTTGAAATTTCCAAGTAAGCATTTCTGTTTGGTTTTTCAGATATAAAGTCATAACATCTTTGTATCATAATGTTAATGTTTTTCTTTTTTTCTTTCCTCCAGTCCCAGTCTCAAACCTGGGTCCTTGGACTTTACATGGTCTGCACCCTTACCTAGATGAGCCACAGGTGTGCACCTGTTTTTGCTTTTCAAAATATAGGCCTCCCTCTAAGTCTAATATACTCCACAGAAGATTGTTGAGTGACCTTAGCAGACATCTTGGTCACTTCGGGGTTTGGGAGGTGGGGAGAGGAAAACCACCTGGAATTTCCCTGCTCGCTCCTCTGCAGGCAATTTGCTTATATAAATACTCTGGGTGTTCTGGCTTTATGAGGAGTATGTGGCAGGTCGCTGAAGGAAATAGATTTGGTGGCTATCCCAGTGATTTTTTGATCAAGCAAAAAATCTGAGTGCATAATTCAATTTGATAAGCAAGTTTTCTTTCTTCCTTTCTCATTTGCCTGCTGTTCATAAAAAAAGGGAATTATTCTCAAATTTAAGTTTGGTTCTAATACTGTTAGAGAGTTAGAAACATAGGATGCTGTGGAAGACAAGTGATTTTTTTTCAAAGGATGCATCATTTCCCATTCTAAGCTTGTGATATATGCAGAGAACCATTTCAAAGTGCTACTTCTTTGACAGGATAGTATCTTTCAAGAACTTCTTTCTATTATTGGCCAAAAAGTAATTTAAAACTTTAATCCAGAGTTCCATCAGCTTACTCTCTGGGCATATAACTCCAACTTTTTGTGTTCCATGACCATAGGCCATTGGGTTTGCAGTGTCTATAGGAAGGTAAAGCTTGTCAGTGAGACTGAAATAACACCTGCACCTCGATGTTCAAAATGTTTATTCAAATTAATAACCAATGACAGTGAAAATACATCTTTGTATCATCTAATTATATTATGATATATAACAATAAAAACCTTTGGAAAAAAGTAATGGAATATTGAGGATATAGAAAGGGTATCAAGGAATATCCGGAATCTTCCTTATGAAAGGATATTTGAATGCTGATTATTAGCTGAAAGCTGATGTCACCTTGGGATAACAGACTCGAAGGGAGTGAGAATAGGCAGGGTGGGATTAAAAAGAAGCAATATTAAGCTTTGTTGGGGTCAAAGGAAAAATTTCCCCATTTTTCTGAAGAGGCTGAAAGAATGAAGAAATCAACATTAGGTACAATTAAAAAGAAAAAAAAAACCCAAATTTAATAACATAGATATGGAGAACTTGAATAGTGGTAAATTCTGAGGTAAGTGAGGTTGATCTACATTTATATCCTGAGCTGAGATGTGCAAAACGGACCTGGGGTCTCAGAAGAGAGAAAAGGATACCACTTCCATGTGACGAGGAGGAATGATTCAGCTGTACTTTGAAAGTAAAGACAACTTCCTTTTCTACATTCTTCTAGAGAATAGGGACAAAAGATCATTTCTGGATTAGGAGATGGCTGGAAGCTCAGGAGGCAGTAGATGACTTCTTAGATTAAGGGAAGGGCTAGTGGTTTTGCCTGTGGGGTTTGTCCTGTCAGAGTGGGTGGGGCATGTACAGGAGACCAATTCTGAGAGACTTGGTGTGTTCTGTTTTAGTTTCCTCAGTTACAAACAAATCTTATGTGAATTCTCTAGACAAGAAGGTCATTAGTTGGGAGAGGGGAGAAGTAGGGCAGGTTTAATTCAGTGCATTGCTCATAAAACACACACTGACTTTCATTTTTAACACGGAGTTCTGTATATTTAGAAATTGACTTTGAATCTTGGTCATATCTATAAATTTACATAGTTATCCTCTGAGGACAGAATATCCTTTGGAGTAATCCTTTGGAAATACCAGTTTGTTTTCTTGTGACTAGAACTGGTAGTTTGTTTTTTTTCAGTGTAAAAAAAGTTGTTTTTCCAACAGTCCTATATGAGATTAGAAATTAATGCTGATTTAAACATATACTGTTTAAAAGTTCTATTTGCCAATATTTATTTAGCTTGAAACATTAAAAATTAAATATTAGGAATTTTAGAGGAAACAAATAGCCACCTCTAAGTGGCAAACTCGCTCTTACAGAATAAATAATTTACTTTTAGTCAACTAATATTCCATAGTAATTAAACAGGAACATCATCACCAGTCCTAAAACTTCCTTAAAATTTACAAACTACTTTTAAATTCAGAATCTTAATATTTCAAGTAGTTTTTTTTTTTTTTTTTTGAGATTGACAAAGCAGATACCTTCATTTTTAAAATGTGGAAACCAAAGCAGAAATATAAGTCCAATAACTTGACTAGGTTCATCAAACTATTAAAGAGAAAAACCAGAACTTCAACAAGCATACGGATTCCAAAGCCTTTCTCATCACAAAATGATACTCCTTTAACTGCCCTTATTTGCACATAGCTGCGACCCCCCACGCCCCTGGTGGTGATATTTGGGTACAACCCAGTTGAGATTCATGGCACAATGTAACCACGCACCCCACTTCCTTCCTGCTCTGAACTCCTCTTCTCTTCACCCACTCTTTACACAAAGCCCTCCTAAGAAAATAACTCCAAAAAGCAAGTTGTGTGAGTAAATATACTTAGGAAGCAGATTTTCCAAACAAGTTGGAGTCTAAGAAACAGCTATTTTTAAATAGGTCTTTTGACAACTCTGGGAATCTACTTCCTTAGGACACACAATGCTTAGGATATCTTCCATAAATCACAGAAACTATAGAATGGACACATATGTGAATACTGAAGCAGTAATACAAGTATCCTGACTTAGCCATAACTTTCCCCAAAAGTTGCTTCAATAGAACAAAAATTTAACTTCATATTCTTCCCAGAGATAACCAGAAGGATTAAGTAACAACTTGTAATACACGGTCTGTCTTCTGCTTTGGACCCATGTCCTCTGTTTCAGAAAAGAAATTCTCCCACTATTCTTCTAAAGCTACCCACTCTTTGCTGGAAAACAGAACTCTAAGGCTACAGGAAGGACACACTCTTCCTTTTGAAATGTCAATGCTCCCTTCTGGAAGAGGATGCTTGCAAGAAAACAAATACCAACCTCAGGATGTAAATACCCTGCCATCTGCTTGCCAGACCAATAGACCAGAACCAAGTCACAACATAATCCTCCTGCAAGAGTTCTGCACCTCCTAGAGAAGAAAAGTGTTATGTTTGATGAAATGAAGAATCTAGACAACAGTCTTTAGCAAAGAACTTGAATGAGTGTGCCATATCAAACAGAAATACAGAATGTTAATATAATAAAATAGGGGTTTGTCAATACGGGAAATGCCTCTCTTGATACAAGATGTATTGCCAGCAGAGACCACTGAAGATAATCCTAATACATTGCTAAACTGACTTTGGAAACTTTGGGGAAATGATGACTCCATCTCACATAAGTAGAAATTCCAAAGCTCCATGGTAAATGGTTGAGCAAATGTTCCAGAGTCTCAGAGAGGTGGGTATGCTAGAGTGGCTATACATTGTAAGGCCAGAATGCCCACCAGCTGGCTGTTTTCTGAGGGAAATACCAGAAGGATGCAGTTTACCAAACCATAAGGGATACAGGGGTAGTGGGGGAGGGCAAAAATTTTTGTGGGACTCAGTGATGTTCTTTTCTGGAGGGCTGCTCTGAGGATAGGAGCAACTTTGCAGAACATTGTAGAATTGGAGTCCAAGTCTGGGTTTCCTCCATGACGCAATGGAAGTCAGGTGATGGCATTTAGCCTTCAGAAGCAAGGTGATAAAATTATCAGAGTAACAGCATTGCAGGAGATGCAACTAGAAGAGCCTGGGCTAAGAACAGTCAAAATGGTCATTGGAGCATGATGTTTCTAGGGCAAGACAGTGAAGTATGCCACAGGGTATTAGTCAATCTAAACTACAAATGAAATCAAGGATGAATAATCAGAAGGGTGAAGGGATAAAGTCCAAT
Source organism: Solenodon paradoxus (assembly GCA_004363575.1). Classification (NCBI taxonomy): domain Eukaryota; kingdom Metazoa; phylum Chordata; class Mammalia; order Eulipotyphla; family Solenodontidae; genus Solenodon; species Solenodon paradoxus. The sequence goes on from RJWH01001362.1 coordinate 349,834, forward strand.
AAAATGTCACAATATCTAGCCTAGATATTTTCAGGATGGAGTCCATTTTCAGACTCCTATAAACTCAAGGAGAATGGAGTCCCACGATTATGGACTACTCTAACATATTACTAGCTTTTTCTCAAAAGGATCTCCAGTCACTTACTCAGGTAACTATACTCTGGGGAAAAGGATGTACCTAGACATTTTGGGAACTGTTGAATCTAAGATCTGACTTCCTATCAATAGTATGCCTCATCCTGGCTTCTACAGTAGAGTAGGATTATATGTCAGCCAAGCAATGAATGGAGTCCTGGCTCATGTTCGGCTCATGTGGGGCTGATGGATTAATGAAGTATTCAGTTCCTTGGTGCTGAATGTATAATAAGGGTGGATACACTTGGTAGTTGTCAGAGCACTCAGTTGGATTGGATACCTTGGCCTTTGTGGTGAGAACTATCACATAGTGGGAAGGTCAAGTAGAAGCCTCTAAAACTGCCTACCCTGGTCAAAGTAGTAAACCTAAGATAAAATCTCGTTTTAAAGGAAATGGCAGAACTTTTTTTTAACCATCCTTAAAGATCTGAAGGGTTCTTGTCTATCCTGTCCACATTTGACTTATACACAAATTAAATATATGGCCTCCACATAAATCAGATGAATCCAGGAGATAGGCATGAGCTAGTGTACATATAACAGGTCATAACCTTAATTACAGCTGCTGTTTATATATGGTAGAGTTCAGTGGTGATTTCTTTAAGTGGTTTGTAGGGATTTGATAAACATCAGCACAGCATAGTTGAAAATAGGGAACTGAAGAGACCAGTGTTGTCTTTAAAAACAGTTGGTCCCAGTAAACTGATGTCAAAGATCCAGCTAAAGCTGAAGGTCATGAATTAATGGTGGGATCCATTTTTGCAGCATATGAGTTGTAATGCTTACAAGCCTAAATTGCTGTGTTTATTTACTAGGGCTGCTAAACAAAGAATGGTAAGTTTGAAACAGGTATTTATTCTCTCAATGTTCTAGGTAGCTTGATGTACAAGATGAAGAGATCAAGATGGCATGATCTCTCTCTGAAGACTCTAGAAGGAGATCCTTCCTTGCCTAGTCCTGGCTTCTGCTGGCTCTTGTCAATTGTCATTCCTGGTTTACAGCTGCATAATCCCAATCTCCATGTTTCTAAGACTCCTCTCTATTTCTTCACATTGACTTCCCTTTATGTGCATGAGCAGAAAAAAGCCTATCATCCTCCTTTTATGTGTCTCCTTTATTCTCACACTACTTCCATGCTCTTGCCATGTCTAACACATGGCATGTTTTTTACCCACATGAAGCAATTCTGTACCAGCCATATGTCCTACAACTCAATTCAATTCTGACACTGTCTGTCTGGAGACAGTGTCTGATCCCCAGATTAAGGAATGCACAAGACTCCCTATCCAAATTCATTTCAGGTTCCAACCGCAAGTCTAAGTTCTTAGTTGTGTTTTTGATCTATCATGTATACACTGGAAGTTGCCACACTCTCTCTCTGGGTTCAGTTAATTTGCTAGAGAGGCTCACAGAACTCAAGAAGACAGTTTACTCACTCTTTCCCTGTTTATTATAACAGGACACGATAAAGGATACGGATGAACCTCTAGATGACAATGATGTGTAGGGCAAGATATGCGTGTACCACTCTCCCAGAACCTCCTTGTGTTTACTAGCCTGGGACTCTCTGAATTCCATGCTACTGGGGTTGTTATGAAGACTTCATCACATAGGCTTGATCGACAGTTAACACTATTTCTATCCTCTGTCTGGAGAATGGGGCAGAGGCTCAACCTCCAAGCTTACACTCATTATAGAATAAAAGATACTCCTAGTGCTCTTATTACTTAGGAAATTACAAGGATTTTAGGAGCTCTGTGCCAGGAACCATGGACAGAGGCCACAGCAGACCTTCTTTTGGTCTCTGTGTCTATGTCCGAATTTCTCTTCTTCATAAGGACACCAGTTATGGGTCTAGAGTTCATCTTTCAGCATAGGCTCATTGACTTGACTAATCACATCCAAAGACTTCCTAAATAAGGTTACATTCACAGACACCTGAAATAAGGACTTCATTGTATACAAATGTTTTTTAAAGGGAAGTCACAGGCAGGAATGAAGGTGACTAGGCAGGCAGGCAGAGAGGAAGAGAGAAGGAAGAAGCACCTGATTTATTTTATTTAGGTGTTCATCTTGGTTGTTTCCCTGGCCCCAGTTCAAGACCTGGGGACATTGGGCTATATGTGAACTACATCAGGCCTAAATTTCTAAGTTAACACGGGTGCCTGGAAGAATGATTGAAAAAAAAAATTTTCGTTGTTCATCTTGTTTGTCCCCCCTGGACCAGGGACATGAACTCTGGTCCTTAGGATGTATGTGGATTACACTGACCAGGGGCTGTGGACCTAACTGCTATTCCACCAGGGTGCATCCATCATATATTTTTGAGTGACACCAGTCAACTCACAATTGCTGCATAAATCATGAGGTTCAGTTATGAAGGAAATGACAAACTGGGAGAAAAAAAAGGTGTCAAGATTATGTCAAAGGACTGGTGTAGTAGAAATGAAGGTAGGTTGGAAAATTAAGTGACTCCAGTGAGAAACTGGAATATGAAACTTGCATTTCCAGAGCGTAGGCAGCTTGGGTGGATATTGCACTCAGAGGGCAGGCAGGGGTATGGGTTGTTAAAAAGGGAGGAGAATAAAGATTGCCAGGTTTAAGAGGTAAAGGAACATTGGCTTTGCCTGTTCCATGGCAGGGGTTTGATTGGGAAGAAATTCTGAGTAAGATACTAGTGATATTTGTGAATAATCGGGAGTCATCAGGAGGATTTAAGGACATACTTTTCAGAAAGGGGAGAAAATACAGATTACTAAATGAAAGAAGCCAATCTGAAAAGACCGCTGAATGTAGAATTTCAATTAAATGACATTCTGGAAAAAAGCATAACTATGGAGACAGTTAAAAGATCCATGAGGTTCCCTGGTACAATGCAATTTTTTAATATACTGATTTTATTTTATTTTTTTTTATAAAACCATACTCATTTTAAGGTACTGAACTCAGTTTCTCAGTCTGGGTGTTCCGCACCCACCACCAGAGTTCAGCATGCTTCACTACCACCTGTCCCCTCTCCTTCCCTCCCCTCCCACTCCCCTGTCAGCCTCCATCATGTGTCCTGTGAGGTTTTTCTGGGTGTCAACTATTTGTTTCATTTCATTATATTCCACATATGGTGCCATGGAATCTTGTGAAATCTGAAAACCTTTAAGTTTCCTTGGAGAAATGAATGAGTAAGTAGAGATGATGAGATGTACTTCATGCATAGGATGGTGATGGTAAGACTCTAGCTGCCACTGCTTTATTTACACAAGTGAAGTGATCACAAGCAGAGAGTCTGTAAATCTCATAGCTTGGTGCTTAGCGTACTGTAAATACATGGCAGCTAGTATTATTTATCATCATCTTTTTCGCCACAGAACAGCATCACATGCAGGGACCTATGACTCCATGAAGCACTTATGTTTGCTTCTATCAAACCCTCTATGAAATATTGTTGGCTTTATGCCTTAGTTCAAGGAAAGCAATACAATCTCTCAACAGTTTACCAAACTGATCTGTCATCAGATGTTGTTTCCCAGCCAGTTCTAGTCAAGGCTTTCTGCTGGAGAGTCTGAGTCCTTAAAGTCCTTTATACGGCAGCTTGGGATTTCTTCCCTTAGGTTGCGAAGGGCTCATCAGCTGGAGATCTCAATACTCCTCTTGCTCTTGTTCTCCTGACAGCCTCTGCTCCAATTGTGACCCAGAGAATTCACACTCTCCTGTTTTGAAAAACACAAAATTTGCTAAAAGTGAACATTGATACTGATTACCATTCATGACTTATAAAATTCAAATATCTCTAGTCTGAAGAAATGTAAAATTAACCAAAGGATCATTATGATGCAATTTTTCATTTACCACTCATGCCTATGAAATGTCATGCAAGTACATCTTTTTATGATTGAGTAGAATAAGTACAAAACATTCAATTTTCTGTTACTAGCAACTATAGGGAACTTGTTACTTTTAGTATCTTAAAACTCAAAACAAAAGTAATGTCAATAATGGTTTTCTTCCTTAGTGTCTTTGTGTGAGTTTTTTTGAAACTTCTTTCACAGGTTTAACTTTTCTTATGCTATTTTAACTCCTTTTGTTTTTAAAATACATATTTGATTCTATTTTTAAATATACATTTAATCTAATTTATTGTTTCTCTTTTTCTTTTCAAATTCTTATATCTGAATTACATTTCAAATGTAGAATATTGTTTTCAATCCTTTGATTCTTTTTTAAAGAAACTTTTGAATTCAAGTGTCTCCCAGTGATCTGGATCCCAAAACTATTTTTTTAAATGTTGGAGGATCTTGAAATGGGAATCCATAAAAGTGTGGATTAAGAACAGATGTGTGAATAATCTCCCATGTGTGACTTATCGTCATTCTATCTCATTTCTTCCGATGTACAGATCTTACATAGCCAACAAAAGACATGTTTCAAAATCCTCTGTCTGTGGTCTTATTTCCACTTTCTCTGCGTAAACCTACTTGTCCTCAACTCTTGATTTAAGCACCACTTTCTAAGGGAAATCCTTCTCTAACCACATCCTCTCCCTACCACAGACTGATTCAGATTCCCCAGATAAACATTCTAGCCTCTTGTATTTTTTCATTAACCTCAATGTCTATTACAATTTTTAAATTGTAAACCTCAGCAGTTATTTGATTAATAGTCATCTCCCCTCTCATGAGTTCCTAAAGACTCCTGAGTTCCTAAAGAGGACTGATGCTCTCTAACCCTTGTCTCCTGAGCCTAGAATAATAGTTGGCTCATGGTAAGTTTCCAAGAAATATATAATCTCCCTCAGTTATTCTTTTTACATCATGGCCTTACAGTTGTATCTGATGCAAAATTCTCAAGTGACAAAACCTCACAGCCCAATCCGGAGAAAACTTTCATCAGAGAAATAGCAATTGATGGGCTGGATTTCTGCGAGACAGCTGATCAAATCAGTCATGACTGCAGAGTAGAGCCGTGTCTCAGGATGAGATGTGGATCTCCCCTTTGTAGTGCCTCTCAGGGAAATAGGTTTTCTAACTGGACTATAGGAGATGTAAGCAAAGATGATCATAAGGGCTCTGGACCTTTGTTTTGGAATTGGTACCTTTCTATGGGCTCCTAACACATTGTGCTTCCCTTTCATAGCTCTCAGTATATTGTACTGTAATGAACTCAGTACATCATCTTCTCCACTGAGCTAGGAGTATCTTGTGAGGTCGGACCTCTCTTGTTTTCCTTTTTATCCTCCGAGTTTCTGGCACAGTCTTTGGTATACACTAGGTAATAATCAATGTATTGTCACAGGGCTAATATGTTAATATTCAGTATGAACTTTTTCAATCCCTGTTTTCCATACTAAATACTATCTAGTCATTATGTTGTAACAAACTAAATATATTAATTTCTCACCTTCCAGTTCTAGAATCCCAGAGTCCAAAGGCTGTATTTTATTTTCTCCATAGAATAAACTTCCAGTTTTCTGTGGACAAAAACCAACAGTTACCAGCTGCATAGAGCTAAAGAAAGGATCCTGCCCTCTTACTGACTCTTAAGCAGACGTTCAACTAGTTCTCCTGTGTTAGAGTCTATCTTCAGGTTCTCTAGCAAAAGTGTCTGTGTCACTTATTTTATACATAAATCTGCCTGCATCTTGACTTTCTTCCCTTCTGGTCTAGGCCTAAACTTCCTTTGATCTTCTAAAGCAGTCACCAAGGGTCTACCTTTTTAAAAATTCTTTCCTACTAATATTATGTTATTCTGGTCATTTCTTTTCCAATTATCTTTGTCCTTGTGGATTTATGTCTTTAAAAATCATTATGTTGTTCTAGTGTGGCTTGGGGGAAAGTAAATATTTATGTTCAATCTATTATCTCTTCCTCTAAGTTCCTGATTGCATTATTTCCTTTTTAAAAATCAGCTTTATTGTATAATGAAATGAAACAAACGAACACACAAATTTCAACAAAAATAACAGGACTCAGGACTGGCTATGGTGGAAGGGGAACTACATGGAAAAAATGGCAGCAAGGGACACTGGAGCTCTCGGGATGGGTGTGGTGTGAAATCCAGACTGAGATGCGATTTCAGTATCTTAAATGGAATTTAGCAAAATTTGTAATATGCAGTTAAACCAATACAGGATATTTTGTGTTATTAATACTTATATTAGAAAAGAAAGAAGTATCAAATCAATTAATTTAAAGAGAGCTGAGCAAATTAGATTTACACACCTAGAAGAAAGAAAGTAAGAGAATAGAAATTAACAAAATTAAAAACAAAAAAGTGGAAAAACACAATGACAGCAAAAGTTATTTCTTTAATAGCATAAATAAACCTTTAGTAAGACTTACCAGGGGTAAAAAAGGAAGTCACAAATTCCCAATAGTGTGAATGGGACAAGTAACACAAACACTACCGATCCTACAAACATTGAAAGGATAAAGTTTCCCTGAAAGAGACAAGAAGAAAAGTTTTAAGAAAGGAAACAAACTTAATAAAAATAGACAAAAATCTTTAGTAGTTTTTATTTTCTGGTAAAAAGAAGTGAAAAAAATTTTATGATTAAGAAAAGGTAAAATTATAAACCACTTTATGTGACATTCTAGAAAGAGTAAAACTATTGAAAAGAAGCAGTGTTTGCTGGGATTAGGGTAGTGGAAGGGAATTCACTATAAATGGGCACAAGGGAAGATTTGGGGGTGATGTACATGTTCTTTATCATCATTGTGCTGTTTACATGACAGCATATACATATCAAAATTCATTGAATGGTGTCCGTAAAATCAAAGGTTTCACTATATGCAAAATATACCTCAATAAAGCTGATGTTTTAGGAGTAGTTATTATTTCTTTAGTTCACAATGCTAAATTCCATCCTGAGATTTATGGTATGCCCTGGTGGCCTAGTGGTTTAATCCACTGAAGCACAGTCTACATGTAACCCAAGGTCCCTGTTCAAGGCCTGGGGCCTGTGGAAACAACCAGGGTGAACAGCTAGATAAAATAAATAAGTCTTCTCTCTCTTCCTGCCTACCTACTTGCACTTTTCCTTTAAAAAATATATTGAAACAAAATCTGTATTGATTTATGTACCATATGCATATGAATGGGCATTTGACATTGTTGAGTAGAGCTTGTGTACATGTCGAATATGTTAAGTTGGTTGATAATACTATTCAATTCTTCTGTATTCTTACTGACTTTCAGTCTTTTTCTATCAAAGCCCCAGAGAGAAGTGTTAAATCTCCGAGTAGTATTATAGCTTTGTCTGTTTCTTTAAATCCTGCAAGAGTTTGCGTTATGTACTCTTGAGATTAAGTGAATACACATCAGAATTGTTTAGTTTTTTTGATAAACTAGCCCCTGTATAATAATAAAATGTTCTTTATATCTTGTAATTTTTATTTTGTTTAAGCAGAGACTTTGTCTAATATTATAGTCATACAACTTTCTTTTGATTGGTGTTTGCATGGTATTTTTTTTTTTCATCTTTTTCTTTTAACCAACTTGTCTTTATATTTAAAGTAGGTATCTTGTTCATAGTAGACAGTTGGGTCTTTTTAAATTTTTATTCTATCTGAAAATCTCTCCTTTTCATTGGGGGTCGTTTTAATCCTTTTTTTTTTAAAGGTCAGTATCATATTTAAATGGAATTTAAATTAAAATTAAAAACTTTCTTTCTTTCTTTCTTCTAGGTATGTAAATCTAATTTGCTCAGCTCTCTTTAAATTAATTGATTTGATACTTCTTTCTTTTCTAATATAAGTATTAATAACACAAAATATCCTGTATTGGTTTAACTGCATATTACAAATTTTGCTAAATTCCATTTTAAAAGGTCAGTATAATATTTCTTTGCTAATTATTATTGTATATTCTTTTGCTTTTTAAGTTTAAGGTAGGCTTCAATGTACATCAACATCTGTATGGAATTCACTACATTTCCCACCAATGGTCCAATTGTAGCCTTCACCATGCAATTCACCCCTTTACCCCATTTACCCACTTCCCTTCCCGCTTCTGGTAAGCAATAATTTGATTCCATAGACAAAATGTCTATTTTGGGTTAGTCTGATTTATTTATTTTTTAATATATACCACATATAAATAAAATATTTATGATATTTGTCTTTTTCCTGGCTCATTTAAGATTTAAATCTGTCATGTCATCATTGATTTTATATTGTACCATCTGCTTTTTGTTTGTTTCTCCTTTTCTGTTTTTGGATTAGTGCTATTGCTATTTTAGCTCTTTGATTTACTCTGTCAGTAGTTGATCTGAAGTGTATGTGATGCATCTTTGAACAGCTTACAGCCTCTCCTTCAATCATTTTAAACTACACAGAAAGTCTGAAAGTCTGCCACAGTATATTTCTATTTTATTTCTTAACTCTATGTGCTGCTGCTGTCATGTGTCTTGTTTCTATGTATCATGTAACTTACATTATCAATGTCTTTAGTTTTGCTCAAATGAATCATATTTTTCTGAACTTAAAATGAGAAAAAAATTCTTTATATTTATCCAAACATTGAAAATATCCTGTATGCGTCATAATTTTCTGTAGATCTAAGTTTTGGTTCAGTACCATTTGCCTTTTGCCTAAAGAATTGCTTCAATATTTTTGTGGTGCAGTTCTGCTGAGGAGATGTTCTCTTGGTGTAGTTTGTTTGAATAGGTTTTTATGTAGTGTTTATTTTTCAAAGATATTTTTCACTCTAATTTCACATATTTTTTTTCTCTCTCTATTGTGGAGAGGTTTCTCCACTGTCTTCTGACTAGTATAGATTCTAACAATAAGCTGGTTGTAATTATTATCATTGTCATTATTATTACCACATGTAACGCATTTTTTTCCTCTGATTGCACTTAAGATTTTTCTTTAACTTTAGTTTTCTTCAATTGATTTTGTTGTGCCTTGTTGTGGTTTTCTTTGTTAAAATTCTAGTGTCTGTGGCTTATAGTTTTCTTCAAATTAGAAAATTATATTCTATTTTTTTCTTCAGATTTTTTATCATTTCCTCTTATCTGAAATTTTAATTACTACTAATTACAAGTCTATAAGGTCTCCAGCATGCTAATATTTTCCTCTAAGTTATTTAATGAGTGGATAGCATTTACAATAGCTATACTTATAATATTCATATAGCATTTATAATATGCTTTTCTATTTCTGCCAAGCAGCTACTTTGCAAGTTAAGTGCTCTTCTGTGCAATTCCATCATCCCTGTCATGTCTGGTTGATTCTACTGATTGTTCTTTTCATAATTAAAAACCATACTTTTCAGCTTCTTTGATTGTCTGGTAATTTTTTGTTGCTTGACATGATGAGTGTTATGCTGTCCCTTGCTGGATTTTGTTGTATTCTTTTAAATTTCTCCATTTTGTTCTGGCACACAGGTTACTTGGAATCAATTGAATCTTTTCCAAGCTTATTTTAAGTTTTTGTGCTTTCAGTCCAAAGCCACATTTAGTGTGTGTGTATTTTAACTCTATTATGAAGGTGGTAAACTTTTAAGGAATCTACATAGTCCATTGTTTTCTAAGGTTTCTCACTTTGACCAGAAGGAACACAAACTATTCCCCAAGTCTTAAGGGTACCGCTTTACAGATTCTCAGAGTTACCCCATTCCTCTCTCCCACAAACACTTTCTTTCTATTTCTAATCTTTCCTACAAATTATGACTGTTTTGACTTTTTCTGAGCACAAATTTCTAACTCTTGAACTCAGTGACACCACAGGGTTTGTTTGAGTGCTTCCTCCCTGCGTTATGGCCTCAAATCTGTCTGTAGGCTATAAGCTAATGCAAATACAAAGCTCCCATTATTTGTTTCTCTCATATAAAGAATAACAGTTCATAGCTACTTGTTATTCAATATGAAAATTTATTTTCCTATATTTTGTCTAATTTTATTGCCTTGGTAATTCAGTGTTTCTTTGACAATGCTATGATTACTGAATATTTTGTTTTGAATCATATGCTTTCACATTTTTCTAAATGTCTATTTAAAAAGTTAATGAGGTCGGTCCACAGGGCGGTGATCGCTCAGAGTCGCCAGGACCAAGCACGCAGGCGCGTCCAGGCGGGCGGGGTGGGGGCGCCCTATGGTTCACGTAAGTGCTGAGCTGGCTGTCGCTCTACATCCAGGTGGCCTTCATCATGCTGGCCGTCACGGCCGGACTCTATTACCTGGCAGAACTGATAGCACATACAGTGGCCACGAGCAAGACCATAAATACACGATCTGGCTCTCCAGAGCTGTGCTGATTGGCCTCTACGCTTTTGAACGCTTCCCCACCTGCGTGATGGGCGTGGGCCTCTTTACCAACCTGGTCTGCTTTGGCCTCCTCCAGACCTTCCCCTTCATCATGCTGACCTGGCCTAATTTCATCCGGTCCTGCGGGCCAGTGGTGGTGAATCACTACCCAGCATTTGTTTTTTGCAGAATATTATCCTTTCTCCGAGTTCCTGGCCTATTTCACATTCTGTCTATGGAGAAGCCCTTTTGTTCTTTGTGTCACTGTCGGCTGGGGAGAAGGTCCTGCCCTCCATCATGCAACCAGGGGATGACATGTCTCCAATTACTTCACCAACGGCTAGCCGGGCAAGCGCTTAGGGATCCTGGTTTTCTTCTCCTTCATCAAAGAGGCCCTTCTGCCTAGTCATCAGAAGATGTACTGACCCCTTGGGGACGGGATGTGGGCAACATCAGGAGAGAGGCTCCTGGGTCTCTGACTAGGTGGGGATATGAGCCTGGGAGGCACCTTCCCCAGCTCTGACTCTCCTTCCCTGCACTCCCTGAAGCCCTGCATTGCCAGCATCTTCAGGGGACTCAGCTTAAGGCTGTGACCTCACAGGGCACAGAGAACATGGAAGAACCTACTTAGCCAGGGGGCCCTGGTCCACCTGGGCGTGTAGAGGCTGAGCAACCTGTGGGCTTCCCTGCCCCCTCAGTTGTGGTCAGGGGGGTTCCAGCTCTGCCCAGACAGTCAGGGCAGGGGCCTCAGGGGCTGTGACCCTGGAGAACACACAAGTTTTCGGGGCAGATGGTCCTGGGGAGGGGCTTTGGCACTTCCTAGAGAAATAGTTTTTCCTGTTGAACTGTGATTTCTGTCCAAGTGCTGATTCCCTTTACTGAATAAAGATTCTAGGTGGGGAGAAAACCAAAGTTAATGAGGTATTCTGTAAATTTTTAAATGTTTACATTTCTTAAAATATGATAAACTTTGAATTATTATAAAATTCCTTACACATTTAAGAAAGATAGTATTTTATCTCTCATAGTTATTGATTCTTTCAACAAATATTTGTTTGAATGGGCCGCAAGCTAGGAAGCAATTTTTATATTTATTTCATATACTTATATTTTTTATTTATGTATGTTTTTATGTGCATTTGGGTTTTTTATGTGCATGTGTTTATATTTTTAACTTTTAAAAGTTTACTTCAGAATAAAATGTGAAATATTTCTTTTTCATCGTCTTTTACTGAAATTTAGTTTCAGCTAGCTTAAGGTACCGAGACGTTTCAAGCTTCCTTCAGCTTCCCCTTCTCAATACCATGGGAATGAACAAATTGTCCTACATTGGCCCAGACTTTAGCATCAGATGTCCTGGTGATGTCACCAGAATAGTGAGAAAGAAGAACTTCTTGTCCCGTAGGGCCCACAACTACAGCATTCCTTCCATCTCCCAGGATTTCAACTGTGGTATCTGGTATAAAAAAAAATTCTCTCAGATGAGTAAGAACGAAGTCTATTTTCTTGATTCAGCCTTGGTCTTCTGTGTTCCATGGTCATACTTAACCAGCTTTGATGACCATAGCAATAGAAAAAAAGTGGAATACCCCGTACTGGTAAATTAAAAAATTTCAGGATCTTTTCACATATTCTGATTATATGTGGCTATAAATGGGACATAAATGTTTAATACATTTTGAAAAGAGGGATGAGTGATCCTTTTGGTTTTCCTGTGTGAGTGATTTGATTCCTGATATACTAGAACTGAGCAGGGTGAGGGAAATGAGATAGGGACTCTGGATTCAGTATGACCAATCTACAAAGATAAAGGAATTGCAATTGTAAACTTTCATCTGCAAAACTAAAATCTTAATACTTAACAAAGCACTCATCTTCAAAGTCAGATGTTGTTAAGAGAAAAAAAAAGCACATTGTGGTGGAGTAGCAATTAGGTCAATCGCCAAAGGGGTGCAGGCCCCATGTCCCTGGGTTTGAGCTCCAGGTCTGGGGGCTGGGGGGTTGGGGAACAACTAGTGTGGACAACTAATTAAAAAATATAATAAATGCTTCTTTTTTTTTTTCTCTTTCTGCTGCCTGCTTGTCTTCATTCCTGACTGCACGTTTCCTTAAAAATGAATAAATACAATTAAATTTTCAAAAAGAGAAAAAATAACTTCTAACAAACGTTGAGTGAAGTGTGAAAGATTTTAGTATTAATCTCACTTTAAATCATAAAAATAAAGCACTCGGGAGATGATTCATCAAAAGTCCTTATGATGGAATGAGAGAAAGCTGATTCTTTGACTCTGTGGAGTATGGAAATGAGAAGATTGAGTATTAAGGGAAGCCCTACTAGACACCTTTATGACTTTAGACTCTGAGCAGAAATCCTGGAGTGTGGGTAAGTGTTACGCAGTTTGAAAGGAAACCTGAGGAAGAGATGATTTTATGCTACTTCGTGACTGTGACTCATAGAAGAACTGTTAGACTGCTCCCTCATCAGTATGGAGGGTCTCCTTCCAAATAACAAAACAATTACAGAGTGGACCTAGCAGAATCAAAGCAGTGTTCTGAAGCTTTTGTTGACTCTTAAAAGAAAGGAATAATCTAGAAGTTTCCCCATGCTTTTTTTTTTTGCATTGCAGAAGGTACCTAGTTGTGAACCAGTGGAGTTAGAATTAAAGGTAACCCTCAATCAGAGAAACAAATATGAAGAGTTTAGACCATGGTCAAATGGAAACTGTAGCTATATTCAGAAGCACCTGCAGGCCTACCAGGAGCCACAATAATTCCATCCGATTCCTGTCAGCTTTGGGGGAATAGAGGTATGGAAGAAAACATGGAAAACACCTCATATGCTGAGTTACCCCAAAGATACTGAAAGGGATTGTGATCCCTTTCATGATCCACACCCCCACCCCGCCCACCTCAACCCCAGTGGGATAAAGATTTGGAAGAGGGGTGCGTCATGTATTTAATATATTGCCCATCGGAATAATAACTGATGCATCTGTGTCATTCTATGCATATTTACTAAAACTTCAATGCCAAGAATAAGCATACATCCCAACACATAGAAGGAATAACCTTTTAGTAGTATTTTGCTGTCTCAGATGAAAAGGTTCATAGAAACCTCACATTGCTTGGAGAGTTCCAGCAGTAAGAAGCAAAAGTTGTAGAATGCTGTTTTTGCAGTCTACCATCCAAGCTCCTTTACTGGAAAAACATGTCAATTATATATTAGGGAGCTAGTCTCTGCCTCATACTTTAACATGTTTGTTTCTTTATATATTACCTTAGTCACTGAATGAGCCCAAAGAGACAGAAAGGGATTGAGATATTGTGAATTAGGCTTTAAAGAGAGGACACAGGCATAGACAGAGAATTTCTAGCCTGGTGTTGACATGAAGACTGAGGAGAATTTTATTGCTTTTATCCCTGACCTACTCTAGGACAGAGTTCATAAGTTGAGAGGCTGTCAATCAACCAACCCATGACATGGGTACATTCTGTGGAACTCTGTGCTGTGTTTAATACCATTGACTCACTGGTCATATTTTAAAATTCAAATAAATACAAAAATTTCCAGTATTTATTGAAAAGTCTGGCATAGATATCCAGCTATATTAGTGTGAAGAGATTGGCAAATCCCCTCTACAAAATGAAGGTACAAAAATCAACAGAATTCTCAATAACAATCATTTCAGGTTTCTGTAAATTGACCAAAGACAGACAAGTTGGAAACAATTTATTCTTAAAAAATTGCTAGGACTTTGAATAAGAATAGTGACTATGTGTGACCTTTAACTTGATTTGACGGGGTGAAGATGAGGTGTAAAAATGATAAAATTTGTAGAAAACAATGGGGAAAAATTTGTAGTATTAAGTCCAGGTAAATACTAAAACAAACAAACAAACAAAAAACCTTAGAAAAATAATCAGAATCCAGAGTTTTTATAACATATTATCCAAAAGTCCAGTTTTCAACAAAAATTAGAATACATACAAAGCAACAAAAATGTGACTCAGAAAAAAAGCAAACCTAAAACCTCTGTGTGTATATATATCTGCTGTCTTTCTTAGCAAAATAGAAGGCTATTTAAAATAATGACTAACACCGCACTAGTGGCTTTCTAATATAAAGAGATTAATGTAATGAAAATAATAGCTGAAAGGAAACATGCGAAAATGAAGTTATTTTTCAGAAAAATGTCATATTTTACCAGAATTAATCAGTATTAACCAGAAGAAGATGGTAATTAATGATGAATATTATAACCGCTAAAGAAACTACTGATAAAGTCACTTAAAAAATAAGCTGCAATAGAGGAATATGGTAAAATAAAAATTATTTTCAAACATAAATTTAAAGACGCGAAGGAGGAATAGAGGGACAAAAAATAAATACATGAGGCATAGAGAAAACAAATAGCAAACTCAAATGATCTGGCAGACCCATTCTGTGTTTTTAAAGGAAAGGTACAGGACGGAAGAAAGGCAAGTTAGCAGGCAGGAAGAGGAGGAAGAAATATTTTATTTAGTTGTTCATCTTGGTTGTTCTCCCTGGTCCTGGGTTGTGAACCCAGGTCCTTGGGAGTATGTAGACTATGCCCAACTGTTATTCCACTAGGGTGTGCCCCTAGATTTTGACTGAAATAAATTGGAAGAGGTAGTAGGGAGTCTTGTGGACTTTGCAGAGACTGGACAACCTAAAGCGACAAAGCTACCTTTAGATGAGACCTACATTTTCCATTTTCCATAGTTTCCATTACTCTCAGTTGCATCTTATTCTTGTGATGCATCTCACTGACTTTGTTACCTGACTGATGGCTGCATGCATCTCCCTATCATAGGGGCAAGTAAGAATTCCTTACCACCTGTGCTCCCCCTTTATAGATGTATATCCAGTGGGGGCTCTGGAATCTTCTGGAAATGAGTTATAAATCGTGCATAATTTATGTAAAAACTTAAATTGTTTTATTCTCTCTCTAAGGGGTAGGGATTGGGTGATTTAAATATAGAAAGAATAGATTAAATTTTTTATGTCAATTTGGGGAAATGTAAAACATTTTGTTGGGAGTTAGAGACAGCAGAGTAATTTTTATTTGTAGTACCGTTTTGTAAATGAAACCAAGACTCAGAGATTTCTTGTAATCTGTACAAGGTCATGTAGTTATCTGAGACGGTATTTTTGTGCTTAGCAAAAGGAGAAATTGGGATGTCATACAAAATCTTAACCATAAATCAATGCTATGGAGAACAGATTTTTTTTTTCCGAAACCTCAAGTTTAAAGAGCCTCATAATTTTTTTCTTGTTAAACTGGGCTAGAAGTCTTTGGTGTTTAACCGGAGACGTGGAGCAAGTGGAGATGCGTTGCAGCAGCTAGCTGCGAAACTAATTACAGTATATTTCAGCTTTTGAAAGTTGAGACCAGCTGTTTCTCAACTTTGAGAAGTCATATGGTTCACAGATAAGTTGGCTTTGTTTACGATTATGCTTTCTTTATCTACCTCTAGATCTCACCAAGGGAGAAATGTTTACGTATTTTTGTATAGAAACACTTAAAAGACTTACAAAATCTTAAGCGATCATCTTTACTGCTGCGCTAGATTTAGTCCTTCAACATTAAAGCTCAGCAGTTGAAAACCAAGGAGGAAACATTCACGGCCCGCCTTTGCCCTCACCAGAGAAGCTGTGGTGCAGAATTTTGTCTCCTGACCTTACTGTAGACGGGAATGAGAAGTTGTTCCTCAGGCCACTTAGAATATAAACAGGACAGAGGTGAGACATCGTTGTAGGTATATTAAAAGTATAAGTGGCATACTTGATCCATTTCTATTCCTCTGATTTTAGACTCGCAATTGGATTTTGAAAGTTTATACATGAAAGTCCCAACTGGCACAGGCAAGGTATGAGCATAAGGCAGAGGCCACATCCTGCGAGCCAGTGTGCCAGGAGCACCCTGCAGATGTGCTACATTTTGCTTGGCCTTTGAAGTATTTAAAGACATTGTTTTTCTGAATTTTCTAGGTGACATTTTGCAATCTGGAGAATTCACACAAACATCTACATTTCCTGTTGCTCTTCCAAAAAAAAAAAAAAAAAAAACAACCTATCTGGTCACAAGGGGCACAGAGTCTTGCTTAATAACTGCTGTCCCTCCAACTGGGCACACAGTTTACCTACAGGGGGCAGCCTCCTTCCTTTACAGTTCCTGCCAGTCTCACATGTTTTTGTGCCCCTATGGATTGTACACTGACTTTTCCAGTGGGCCAAGTGTTTAAAATGCTTGGTTGCCATGGGATATAGACCATGCACTTCTTCCATTTGTTTTGTCAGGGTCAAAGTCACTTTGGAATGTCTCTGTTGAGTTGCTTTTAGATGTCTGGCTAGTCATTTGACCAGTCTCTTTGCCCTTGAATCTGATTTTTGGAAACTGTTAAAGGAAAATTTGGAGCCAAGTTTGAGTTAAAAAGTTATGTGTGACTGTGAAATAGTGAAAACCTGTTTCTCTTGGGAGGTTTGTAAGCTGACTCAAAGGTAATTTTTAAAAAGTGAAAGAACTCAATAATTGGAGGGATGACCTTTACTTCATCCAGATGCCACTTAATTCTTTCTTTAACCTCTACTCATATCTTACGTGCGATTCTATCATGCATATAAGAGTTGAATTTTAACTTTCGTTTGTCTTCACCCTCTTTAACCAGATTGCGAGCTATTTATCTTTGCTATGGTACTCGTAGCTGGAGGCCGTAAGATTGAAGAATTCATTATTGAATGGATATCAGTATAAATGGAAAAAGACCCCATGTTGATTGTTTTAAAGAGGACAACATATACTTTATATCTATTGAACTTCCAGTCTCATTTTTAAAGACTTTATATGTATTTTTGTAATCGAAATGAATTGCTTAATTTTCCTGGGTCACTGAAATCAGCCGTATTTCTAAGTTGCTGAAAGTCACTGGTTTCTTTTAGGCAGGCCAGGCTCACTTCACTCCACACTTGGTGGTTTTCTAACTGATGAGCAAGGAAATGTAAAAGTTGTAACTTGAAGGGGAATCCGAACGCACTAAGAGTTGCAAACTACTGTTCATGTCCTAACTTAAAGATAATGTATCAAAGGCATTAAAACTGATTTTTGCCAACCACCTATCAGCATAACCTCAAAATACCGCAATAGGGACACTTTGAAGCTTTCAATAAAAAGTCGAAAAGAACTAACCAGCAATCGAAACCGACGAGAACTAACTATCCCTTTTACGTGTGTTTGTAACAATCAGGTATTTTAGGATTGGATCGTCCTCTCAGAGTAGCGTAGGTAGTGGCTAGCAGAGCTTTGTGGGAATTCTAGTCTCCACACGAGAGAGAAAGTCGTGTCCCTCAAGCCCGATCCTATGATCTAATTTGCTCGCTCATCCAGAAAGAGCCAGGTCTGCCCCGACTGCACGCTCCCGCCGTGGAGAGGCTGCAGGAGCCTCGGTGGTTGCATCCGTCTCCACCTCCTCCTCCTCTCGCTCTATTTTAGGGCCCCATGATCTCATGCCCTCTGCAGACCACACTGCAATTCCAGTCCGGCCCGCGCCTCGGGGCCACGCAGGGCGATTTCTGCAAGTTAGGATGGTGCCCGGGGCGCGGGGAGGGGAAGGCTTTGGGGGCAAGTTAAAGACACGCCCACGTAAAGGATCCAAAATAACCCACCCGCTGAGTGCCCCAAATCAGACAGGAAGCCAAATAATCCGGGGCGTAGAGTGGCTGGCCCTCACTCCCAGGCTGGGTGGCGGGCGGGGAGCCAGGGGTCGGCGGCGAGGGGCGGGCGCGGCGGCGGGGCGGGGCGGGGCGGGGCGGGCGGTTCGGAGCCTATTAAGGAAGCGGCGGGGCGGCGGGGCCCGAGCACCCTGGGCCACGATGGAGAGCGACGGCGGCGCGGGGATCGGGAGCCGCGGTAGCGGCGAGGGCGGGGGCGGCGCCCGGGAGGGCCCGGCGGGGAACGGCCGCGACGCGGGCCGAGGCTTTGTCGCCCGAGCCGAGGCGGCTGCAGAGCCGCAGGCGGCCGCGTCGTTGCTGGCCCCCTTGGACCTGGGGGAGGAGCCGCTGGAGAAGGTGGCGCGCGCCCGCACGGCCAAGGACCCTAACACCTATAAAGTGCTCTCGCTGGTAGGTCCGCGGCCTGGCCGGGGCGGGACTGCAGGGCCGGCGGCGCGCGCTGCGAGCGCGGTCAGCACCGGGGGCCGGAGAGAGACAGCTTTTCTGCCGCTCCGCGCTCCTCCTCCTCTTCTCCTTCCTGCGCTCTCCTGCCGGCTTTTAAGTGATCACTCCCGTCCTTCTTTCCGCGGGAACTAGTTCACTTCACTTGAATAAGTGATGTCTGTAAGACTCTTTATGAAAGCAGGTTGTTAAAAATTGTGTTCTTGAGAAAGATCACCTCTTCTCCCTGAAAACACCGTTTTCGGAGGCGGGGGAAATGGAGCAGCTTGACAATTGCTGGTCTTCAGAAGGTTTTATCTTTTGGGGGTGGCTCCTGGTGCAATATTTCCTTGTTAACTGATTCTGATCGACATGACTGAACAGGGTCTGTTAAGTTTTGTCAGGCACTTTAGAAACTAATTTTCTCCTTTGGCTTTAGAAATTGACATGCGGCTGTTCAGAAGTGCCATCAATATTCATGTTACATGACTGTAAAGAAACGTTTCTGCTTCTTTGTTCATTCTTCTAACCCTACATTATAGTTTTTATTGCTTGTAACGAAAATACCAGTTGTTTCTCTGCTGTTATGTTACCAACAGTTGCAGGATTCACCGTCAACTTTATGGGGGCTGTTTTTTGGTTTTTGCTTTTTGGGGTCTACATCTCGGGTGGGAAGTGCTGGGCAGAGAAAAGGCTTGGGTTTTGGTTTGATGGTCGTTTATGAATTGCTGAAGGCTGGTAAAACACCACTCAAACCTCAGTTTCTTCTGTGTTAAAAAGAGGACAATATTAATTCTATCGCGAATCACATAGGATTCCTGTGACGATCTAATGGAAAAATTGGGGAAGTAAATGGAAAACTGCCAGAAGAACAATCTTTTTTATTGTTATTTATATGAAAGTAATAGATTTCTATGTAGTGTTCCCCAAAATATATTCATTTACATATTATGATTGAACAATGTTGTGTAGAGAATCTCTTTTCTGATTTTTTGAAATCTCTTTTCTTTTTGTAAGCACTTCCATTTTCACTATATTTGGACATCATGGAGATTTTACAGTATTTTGAAGAACAAATAGTCTCAGACAAAAGAGATGGTGCTATATACTTAATAATTACAAATAAACCTATGTTTCAAAGAGTCTCCCACATATGATGTTTGTATCACAAGATAAATTTTTGTGTCATATGTCACTGTTTGAGTCTAGAACACTCAATATTGATAAATTTAAAATAACTTAATAGACTTACTAAGTAACTTTTTTTTAAGGAAAGGTGCAGGTGAATAGAGGCAGGCAGGGAGGCAGGTTGAAGAGGAAGAAACATTTTATTTGTATTTAACTGTACATCTTGGTTCTCCCCTACTTAGAACTGGAACCGGAAGCTTGGGGATGTATGTGGACTGTGCTTAGGGCGGATGTAGTTGACCAAACCAGGACTCCACCAGGGTGCACCCACGTTTTTTGTTTTTATTAATGGGATACCTTGGTTTTCACAACCCAATCAATTAAATTATTTAGTATTGGTACTTTCAGGTGCTTAGCACACTAGGAGGTAATCAGTAATTGTACATTGAATATGTAACTCCAATGTGAAATCTTTTCTCTGTAGTCTTGAAATGTTGTGAAATTTCCAGTTGCTAACTTCACCTCATTTACTTTTAGAGCCAGAATAGGTATCAGCAAAGGACTACCTTTGGAATGTGCATTTCAGTCTTTGACATCTGCAATCAGGATTCTGTTAGCTCTGATGATGTAACCCTTGGCATCTGACATATATGTGTCATAGGACTTCCACAAGCAGGCTAGGCTTCTTTGTTTTTTAATCCCATAAGTGAGGCCTTTCGTTTAATTGCATATTGAATTGGAAAGAGTTCTTACCTCATGCTTTTTTATGAAATATTGTGGAACATTAATGTACACCAAAACTCATTTAATGACAAATAAAAGGCAAACCTCCTGTTCATTCTTCTTTCATTTCCCTATTCAAGAATCCTTCCTCCCAGACCTTCCTCAAATGATGCACTTTGAGGGAACTGTCTCCAAAAGGAAACTGACAGTTGTCATCAAACTGCTCTAGGACACATTGTCTAGAAAGAAGCTGCGATTATGGGATTCCTTCTTAGGTTCAAATCACGCTGCATCAAGATGTAGAAATTGACTAGTTGCATCTAGGGTTGGGAAGATGAGAAGCCATCCCCTGAGGTAGACTTCAGGTGCACAGTTTTTCTCTAGTATGATAAAACCAGAGTTGCCTTAAAGAGTTCATTCATGGCAACATGACCATTGCATTTTTCTGAGATATTTCAGATACACTTCAGTGGTATAGGTACGTGAGAGTGGATGAAGAAGGGAAGATTCTGCTCTATCTTGGCTTTGCCTGGTGGGATAGCTAATCCCAGAGGAAGACCAGTAGACTGCTCTGGGGGCTTTGACCCTGATCCCTGGAAATGCTCGTGCCTAGGCGTTGGGCCAGAAGCCAGAAACCACCAAGAAGGCAAACACAAACAAATATTATTCTCTGTATGCTTCTGTAGATGTGTTCCAAAATAAGGTTTGAACTAAAATGTAAATTTCCACAGTGGGTGGACCTGAAGATTTTATTTGCAGTGTTCTTCTTCCTCACTTTATTTTAAAATGGCAGGTAATTTCCATTCAAGTAATAGTACATTTCTCCATTCTCCAGGGAGCTCTTATGTAGCACATGTTTGTTTTGTTATTTAATGACTGGAGCATCTGAAAGACCAAAGAAATCTCCTGTTTGCCCCTTACGGCATTTATTTCACATGTTTTAATAAAATGCTCCAAAGATTCCTACAAACCCAACAAGACTGTTCTGTTTGCTCTTGGCCCTAAGACAGTTTCTGCCTCTGAGAGTTTCTGATTGAGTGAATACACTGCAATTTTACTTAGACCCAGTGACACTTTGACTTGGAAAAGGCAGGATGGGAAGACTAAGTACAGACCATATGACCAGTTGCAAGTCAGTAATCCCAGTATAGATGCTCTGAGGTGATCCTGGGTATACACTCAGTGGTAAGAACAAAACTGGAATATCATTTTATTGGGGCATTGAGAAATGGAAGAGGCAGTGAATAAACTATCAACAAAAGTTCACAACTAAGGCCGACATACCTAAGACGGGACAGAACAGGACCTCTCTGGTTAACTTGGATTTGGAATCAGGATCAGGCTGCTGGGCAGACCCTCAGGTATGAACAACCCAGGTGTGGCTTCAGGCATGCACAAGAAAGGCCATCCTGTAGGTTAGGAGAGTCAACTCACTTATACTGAAGGCTTTTCTGTGCTGTTTTGACTGTTCTGACTTTGCTGTTGCATCTCAAATGCAGACTTTGTGGTGCTTGTAGAAAGTGACTCACTCCAGCATTTCTTTCTACTCTTTTTTCTGTCCTGGGTCAGAGTCTGGTCTTTCCCACACTCTACATCTCTGCTATTTCTGCTCCGTGTAGTCTCTTTCTCTTGGATACACAGCCTTGCTTTCAACACCAATCTTTATCCCCTAACAGTTCACTTGTTTAGTTAACTCTGGACACTGAGTTTTGCCAACTATGGCTCCATCATCTCCTGATCATATCCAAAGAGAATCTTTAGTGGACAGCTTGAGACACCTTCTGCATCTGTATAATAAAGAACTGGGGGCCATTAACCTTTTTAGAATATTTACAAAAATTTCTTATCAGCTTAGTCCCCCACCCCTCCCCTGGATATCATTGTTGATAGTAAATTAAAATGGTTTTACATTCAGTTTTGTTTTTGAGTTAAGGAATTCCAATGCAAAATATGTGACCTTTAGCAAATATATTTCATTTATATTGTTTTTTTTTGTTTTGTTTTTTTTGGTTTTTTTTTTTTGACAAACCAGAGACCTTAATTATGCCTTTTTTTTTTTTTTGCTGGAGAAGAATTTTAAGTTCCAAACAACTTAGGAACAAATAAGCTTTTGAATACAATTTGCAATTATAGATCTGCCTTTAATTTATATAAACATGTCTCTATAAACTGAAATAACCCCCAAATAACAAAAAATAAGCAAGAAAACTTTTAGCAAATGAGCTCAAGGATAGAGTACCCTTTTAAACCTAAATAAGTCTTAATCTACAGGAACTGATATTCAGAATGCTGATATAATATAAAATGAGAGCTAAGTTTTTGTTTACCAAGGAAAGAAAGCATAATAGTGCATTTAAGAGGGCTTTTCAAAAGAGTGACAATAATGTTCAACTAAATATTTACTAGAAACAGTCTTCCTGGGTATTTTTGCTTTCTGAGGTTTGATTATAAGAATTAAGACAAGAGCTGTAATATTTTTCTGAAGTTATTTTCTTCACTTTTAGAATAAGAGCTAGTGGAAATGTAGCTGATACAAGTTTAGATGATTATAATCATAAACATAGTGCTTTGCAGTTGTAAAATACATTTCCCCTAATAGTCTTAATTGATTCACAATACCTCAATGACTTTGAAATAGGAAATACAGGGACAGTGAATCTCAATTTACAGATAAGGAACTGAAAATCGTGGGGTTTCTTTTTTCTTTCTTTCTTTTTTCTTTCATAAAGGAAAGGTACAGGCAGGAATGAAGGCAAGTAATCAGGTAAGCAGGAAGAGAAGGAGGAAGAAGTATCTTTGTTACACTTTTATTTAGTTGTTGCTTCCTGGAACTTGAACCCAGGGATATGTGGCTGGCTTCTTCAGAGGTGATTGACCTAACCGCTGCTCCCCAGGGTGCACTGCTCATGGGGTTTCAATCAGATTTGTCAAACATTAGTGTGCTTAGGGACCACCTGGAAACTGTTCCATATAGATTCCTGGGCTCTGTCACTACTGGTTATTATTTAGAATATTTGGAACTGTTAAAGACTGGTTGTTTGTTCCCTCTTTCCCCAGATTTGTATATTCATATATTAAAGTCTCAACCTCCAATGTGATGGTGTTGGAAGACAGGACATTGGAAGTAATTAGGTTTAGATGAAGTCATGAGGACAGGATGCTCATGATGAAATTAGTGGCTGCAGAAAAAGGAAGAAAGATTCCGCTCCTGGCTTCCCACCTCCTGGTCCCCCAGCCTCCCTCTCCAGGAAGACCATTCGAGGACTGAGGAATGAGAAGATGACTATATACAAGTCAGGAAGGGAGCCTTCTACTGGGAAGTGAATCAGTCAGCAACCTCCCAACCTTCAGGACTGTGACAAAACAAACTTCTGCTGCTTGTCATCTACAATGCGGTATTTTGTTGTAGCAGTCTGAGACAGTAATGAGTCCAAGAAATCTCAGCATCTTTTAACCTCAAGATATTCACATGTAGGTGATTCAGTCCATTAGGAAGTACAGACTCTGATAACTGAAAGGATTTTTAATTCAGGATTTTATTCTGAAATAATGGTTATGCCATCCCATCTGTTTACCATTGTGAAATCAGTATTGCATAAAAAGCTTTTAGGAAAATGGCTTTGTTCTGCCTTACTTTTTTTTTTTTTTTTTTTCTTTCAATTTTAAGGAAAGGTACAGGCAGGAATTAGGGCAGTAGGCAAAAAGGAGGAGGAAGAAACATTTTTTTAAATTTATTTTCATTCAGTCGTTCATCTTGGGGGACTCCCCCAGCCACCCCCTAACCTGCCCTGAAACATGTACCAACGTCCTTGGCACGTATGTGGACTGCATGTGACTGGAGGTGGCAGACCTAACTGCTACTCCACCAGGGCGTGCAAGTGACTTTCTTTTTAAAGTTTCTTAAACATTTTCAAATAGGAAAATAGACTGTCATGATAAAAAAAAAATCATTTGTGGAGGGAGTCAGTTGCAAATATATTTCATTTGTAGATTGATCATTTTCTCATCAGATCTTAGGACTGATTTAGGTAGTAAACGTTGTATCAGAGATATGATTTGGGATCCTTTAATTATGATGGGATCTTAGTTTTCAGGATAATGCCTGAAAACATGTCTGTTCCTAATACTGGTTCCTTGCTCTTGACTTTAGCAAGCATTTGAGGCTTATGGTTTCTCAGAGAGAAAGAGAGAATTGCAAAGACACTCAAGTCACTTTTTAGTGATGCTGTTTTGCAGCAAAATAAAACTGTCCTTATAAGATTTTCTCAGTAGTCTCATTTTGCTCTGGAGTATGTTTTCTTGATTTTGGATAAATATGTTTCTATGCAGAATGCAACACAGGTAAAACACTGTTTCAGTCAAAATATTTTAGTGTGGTCTGTGAATCCCTGGGGAATCTCTAAGAGCCTTTCAGGGGGACCACATATTCCAAACGATTGAGAAGACATTATTTGCTTATTTCATTATGTTGATATTTATATTGGTCCCATTAAAGCCAGGATGGGTAAAATTGCCAGCGTCTTAGCAAGAATCAAGCAGAATTGCCAGTTGTATAAGCAGACATGCATTTGCAATCAAAATAAGTTTTACTTTAAAGAATGTATGAGATGAAGCATTAAAAATATCCTTGAGGGAGCAAAGTTCATGCAATTTCAACCCTTAATTACCTGTTTTTACTATTCTGTTGCATCACAATCAGATGTGTGCGATAACACATATGCTACATACTGAAATACTCTGATTTTCTGGAGGGAAAAGTAATTGTGCAATTGAGTGGTGAGCTAAACTTGCCCTTTTTCCTAGCGCACCATTTGTATTTGAAAGAACAGCTGACAAATTGTGGTTATTCAGACTTTTGTATTTGGCACACCTTTTCTCAAAAATGAATCATGAGAACTTGTTACTTCAAGACAAGAAGTGAAGGTACCATTGCCTGTGATAAAAATGTAAGTTCTCAAACAAAAATTGGAATTTGGGAAAGGTTGGATCTGCCATTATAAACTTGACACCTTCCCAATCTTTACAGACTCTTCTGCTGAAATAGATGGAGATGGTAAGAGATATATTTTTTAATATGATATAATGACATGTGTCAGTACTTTGGAAGAGGTACATCACTCAGTAAACCATTATTTTCCAAAGGACCAAAGGTTGACTTCTAAAACTATGCATAGGTGTAAGTTCCATTCGAAGTGCGAAATAGATGAATAGATTTTCATATGAACATATGAATAGTTCAGTAGCACTGTTTCAAGTTTCGTGTTGCATTTTGCCTCTAAGAAACTACCACGTGTAGAATTGTAGTGTAGTTTAAGTCTTCACAATTATCTGAAAGACTTCGTGAGGACCGTAGTAATTTTTAAGAGTATAAAGGGATTTTGAGACTAAAAGTTTTGAGAATATCTACTTTAAGGAAAGTAATAGATTTCATGTATGTGTGTGCGCATGTGTGTGTACATATTTATTTATTTAGGAAAGGTGCAGGCAAGAATAAAGGGGAGTAGGCAGACAGATGACAGGAAGAGAGGAGGAAGAGACATTTATTTAAATTTAGTTGTTTGTTTTGGTCATTCCCCCTGCCCAGGTCTTGAACCTGGGTCCTTGGGATGTATGTGGATTATATCTGGCCTTATCTGTTAGGTCACCAGGGTACATCAATATTTGAACAATAAAGAGAAGGAGAAAAGAGATAAAGACATGTAGAATCAGCTAGTTAAAACAATTGTATCTTTGTTTAGGGGACTTCATCGATTTCAAAATACTTCTTCATCTACTACCTTGTTTGACCCAAACCATAGCTCTGCTATTCTTCCCATTAGAGAAGAAAAACATGGCTTAGAGAACTTTGGGGGAGCTTTTCAAAATCACCAAGCTAATAATTCTCTTAGTCTCATTGATGTGACTTACTGAATTTTTGAAGTCAGAAAGAATTAGGTTTAAATTCCAATAGCAGTTAGTTATTTGAATGTAAGCAAATGAGTTTCCTGAGTATTAGCTTCTACTACCATAAAATAGAGATGATAAAACCAAATTCAATGTTAGGAGAATTAAATTAGATAATATATATTTTTAAAAGTGGCACATAGTACACCCTGAATAAGTGGACTTTTTTTGTTATTATTGATAAGCTTCAGTGTGACTGAATTATTTTTTCCTTACCCAGAAGACACAGTACATCCTTGCTACCCAAAGTGGGGAGTGCAGAGTCAGCATCACTTTCTTGCAATTTGTGAGAAATGTAGACTCTTGGGTCTCATCCCTGATCTCCTGGACCAGACTCTATTTCCATTGATCCCCAGGGATTTGTCCACACAAGAAAGTTTGTATGGAAGACACAGGCCATTTCATTACCTAGGAGTTCTAACCAACTCAAGTTCTGCCATTGACTTCCAACATGATTTTATGATTAAAAAGCAAAAACAACACCCTAAATTTCCTTTAATGACCTCCACTGTGTAGGTTTAAATGATTTTACTGTTGATTGTATTTGGTCCCTTTCCTTCCTAGGACCTCAGAGATGCAATGTTAATGTAGCCCATTGCTCTTAATTGTATAACTAGGACTCTCTTACGAGTCTGTTACTCCTTTAGGCTCGCAGTCTGTTACTCCTTTAGGCGCGCAGTTTCTATCTCTCAGGAAACGACCTGTGCTGTAATTTGTTTCTTGTACTTTAATTACCTTTCCTTACTCTGCTCTGGCTGGTTCTGTAATTGTTCTTTACTGCTTTCAGCTCAGCCAATCTCCTGCCTTGGCTGCAATCTGATAACATTCAGGTGTTCTTTTCCAAGTCACCCAGCCATCTCTCAGAATATCAAGTAGATTTCACTTCCATCACACCATCAATAGATCTCTTCAAAGTGTCCACTGCTGTACTTCTCAGTTGTCAACAGTATACTTAACACAAGGCTAAAAAAAAGGAATCTTATACTTGGGCTTTGTCAGGTGGTGTTGAATCAGGTTAAATGTCTTTGGCACAGACTTTGTTCCATAATATGTCATCATCCCAACATGCTGACTTCCTGTAAAGTACCACCCAGCATCATTTAGATAAGAATCTTCTGGAGACAAGAAATCGGGTAAATGAAGTATATTTGAGTGGGAATGTGTGGGTTATAAGAGAATTATGAATAGATTATATTGGTCTTATCTATTTTGGGGTTAAGCAGGGAAAGAGTTAAATCTGAGCATGTTGGCATATAAAAGCATTTATAAGTTTAACAGTGCTGATTTACCTGGGGACATTCAGCTAAAAGTCTTGAAAGACAGGGCCATATAAGTAGTTCTAAACTTGGAGTCACAAGAATTCTTTGTCACATGGCCTTTGAACAGTTACTTCACTTTCCATCTTTCAGTTTCTTTAACCATAAGAGCAGTTTGGATTAGGTGGGCTCTTTCTTGATCTAAAATCTTTGTGTACTGAATTTATGATATCTCCCCTTTATCATTAAAACTACTGCATACTGCAGAAACGTCAGAAATGCAAACAAATAATAAACCATAAAACAAGGATTGCTTTCATCTTATTACCTGCTATTAATATTTTGT
The DNA here is from genome assembly GCA_004363575.1 of Solenodon paradoxus. Taxonomy (NCBI): domain Eukaryota; kingdom Metazoa; phylum Chordata; class Mammalia; order Eulipotyphla; family Solenodontidae; genus Solenodon; species Solenodon paradoxus. The sequence continues at coordinate 377,772 of RJWH01001362.1, forward strand.
CCTCCCCCTCCAGGACTTTCCTATGGTTGTGTACCGTTTTTTGAAAAAAAAAAAAAAAAAAAAATGTAATCACATTGCCTGTATTGTTTCATTTCCTTTTTTCCATTCATATTCCATTATGGGACTTTACCATTGTTAGACAACTTTTCAATGTCTCTTTCATGAATAGGGCATTTATTTTCCTGATCTTTGTTCATTGGGTAATATTGTTCATTGGGTAATATTGTTCATTGGGTAATATTTGGAAGCTTCTTTGCCTGTGTCTCAGATATAACTAGTGGGCAAGTATTTATTTTTAATTTTGGAACGTGTTTTCTGTTTTTATTGCTCCACTCCTTTACTCATTCCTTTCATAGTTTCATCACTAGTTTTCCTGAAGGACTTCTTGCAGTATGTCTCCACTCAGAATTTCCCAGAGACACTATAACATACGTGGGAAAATGTGAACCCCTAAACTCAACCTTCTTTTTAGACTTTTTTTTATCACTTGACTAACAGTGTTACCTTTCCAGAGCTAAGCATGAATCGTTTCTTCCATTCCAGTCCTGAAGGCCTTTGAGAGATATGTGTAGCTGTCCGTTAGCCAATATTTGTTTATTACTCAGAGTAGCTAGACCCTTGCACATAGTAAGTGCTGTTTCAGTGCTTGTTGAATACATACATACCTTTGTCAAGTTTACCACCTGTTAGACTCTCTATTATGTACTGTATCTTCTTTAATTGGCTCCTGTTACATAAGAGGGAGCAAGCCTATTGACAGGAGAATCTAGGACTCAGTGAGACTGTGTCCCATAATTTATATGGGACTTTCATAAATTATATGCATAACTGGGATTTTGGAGTCCAAAGGGCTTTGGTGTGTTTCAATCATCTTCTGCTCTTAGGACACTTGACCACTTTTAACAGTCAGAAAGTGTTTCTAGATGCCTGTCTCCTGCAAGCATTCTACTCTGCTGAAACGCACCTTTCATTGTAGTCAACTCAGACTCGTGCTGTTTCCCCAAACATAGTTTCTATCAATTATTTCAGTTTTCTAGCCCAGGAGTGATCTTTTCAACTTCCTTTATTTCTGATCAATACCAGGCCTGCCCTGAGCTCTGACTCAATGTATCCCCACTTTGACTCTTATTTCTCCTGTCTCTGAGCCACTCAATTGCCACTTAGTCATATAGAGGCCATGGGACTTAGAGGTTAAGCTCTACACTCGAGTCAGATTGCTGGAGTGTAAACCCTGTTTCTGCCAAGCACTTGTGTGTGTTCTTAAGCCAGTCCCTCAACTTCTCTGTGCCTTAGTTTCATTGCCAGTAAAATGAGGATAACAGTAGCTACCTCATAGGTTTGTTTGGAGGGTTAATTGAAGTAATATATTTAAATAATTGCACAAGTGTCTGAGAGATCATAGATTAAGGTTTATTGCTATCGTTAGTAATTTACTAAGCAACCATTCAGAGTCCCTACTATATGAGTCCCTGCTATAGATACAGTCCTATTTAAGAAAAATTAGCTATCTCATAAGTATTTTCTCATTTCTACTAGATTATAAATTCCTTATATGGCTTTTTAAATCAAACCTGTAAAGAAATGGCCACTTTGCGAGGACTCATCATTGACGTGCTCATCATTGTGGTAGTGGGCAGTGCAGACATACAGAACATTGTATCATTTTAAAAATTCTTATTGCATAGTCCTTAAAGATTGTGATATTTTAGAATTTTTGTTTGTTTTTACTTTTATAGCTTTTCAGCAACTAATAATGAAAAACACATAGAATAAGTGTTTTTTGTTCAAGAAACATTTGTTAGGTGCATCCTGGTGAAGTAGTGGTTTGGTCAGCTGCCTCTGGCCTGAGCACAGTCCAGGTACATCCAAGGACCTGGGTTCACATCCTGAAGTGGGAAAACAACCAAGATGTACATTTAATTAAAAAAAATGAAAATTATTGTATCGTCTTTTTGTTGTCTGTTTCCTCTGAACCCACTTTTCAAGAATAAATATAAGGTGGGATAGTCTTTATGTTCCAAATATTATTTTGGAAGAAAGTCACAGAAATAAATCCCATAAACTTAACTGTGCATGATGTTCTTTCTACTTTTTGGTTTAATTTCTGACCTACCACCTGTGCAGAAGAGAAAGAGATGTCTTTTCTCGACAAAATCCATAGGCTTCTCCCTCTTAATCCATATGTGTAGGCTCTTTTTGGCTTAGTTTCTCAATCGTTAGACTTTTCTTGTTTTTGATGACCCTGACAGATTTTAGGAGTTCTCATCATTATTTTGTAGAATGACCTGTAATTGTGATTTGTCTGATGTTTTTCTCATGATTAGACTGGGATTATGTGTTTGCGAGGCAGACCACAGAGGTAATGCCACACTCTTAACTCATCACATCCAGCGTCTAGACTGTGAATGCCTGAATTATTGATGACGTTAACTTTGCTTCTCGGCTTATGTAGTGTTAGCTTTCATCACCATCACCACGAAGGTAGTCTTTTTTGGTCTCTTTCCTTACGATGTTCTTTGGAAAAAAGTCACTGTGCCCCATTCATAAAGAATAGATTTATGCTTTATCTTGAGAATGGCGTATCATACATTATTTGGAATTCTGTGCTGAACATGTGTCTGTTCTTTCCTATTTATTTGATCATTTGTATCATTTGAACAACTGATATTTACTTTATGCTTTGTTTTTTTGCTAAAATTTCTCAATGGTGGCCATTGAGTGTTGTCTCCTATGTCCTTTTGACATAACTCCATCATGTGTGCGTGTGTGTGTTTAGCATCTTCCTTATTTTCTGATATTGTGTTTCAGATTTTCAGGCTGATGTCGTATATTTTATCCCCTAAATACTTGCTCATATTTTTGATACTGTTTCTCCACCTGCAGGTTAGAAGTAGACTTATATAAACTTGTGTGCTTAAATTCTCTGTGCATTTGCTAAAGAAAGAAAAGCACACCTCACTCCACTCATACCCCCACTTCTCTCTGTGAAGTACATTTGTGGTGTTTTCCTTTTTTTCAGTGAAGGATGAGGAATCAGATCCTTTCCTCTGAGTGAAGCCGCCTGACTGTGCACTGTCAGTGTGGAGTCAACTCTCAGATTCCTTCACTGATCACTCTACCTGGGGAATGATTTAGTTACAGAATCTGGGATAAAGAGAAAAATACCTTCTCTCCTGTGGTCAGGAAGGCATATTGTTTTGTCTCACTGACTTACTCAGTTATCTCTGTTCACTGTTGGTCACCAGCTCTGCAAACTCAAAAGCCTCTCACCTTTTTGATGGGTCAGGAATTTGGGGAAGGCTGGCCTGGGTTTGTGTGTGGTTCTGGGTCTTTCATGCAGACACAGTTGGTAGCAGTTTGGAACGGAGCATCTAGGAACTGCCCAACTATCTCTCTCCCAGTTCATGTAGTTTCAGAGTCACCCTATCTGGTCTGCAGGCATGAGCTGGTTGGACATACTCACAGAGTGTTAGTCTTGAGTAGACTGCTTTCATGGGAGCCAAAGACTTTAAGAGCAAGAATTCAGTGGTCTACTTAATTTAAAAATAATTAGAAAGAATTTGCCATTATTTCTATTATGACATGTTATACTTACTCAATTGTTTATTAACAGAAATTTGGGTTGTTTGCATGTTTTGGCTGTTATAAACATTGCTACACTAAATAAATAATGCTGTATATTTATCCTTATGTGCTTATGTGGAATGGAACTCTCTATCAGATCAATTAATAGACTTGGAATTTCTATTTTTATTTTTTATAGGATGGATTTTTAGGCAGAGTTTGAATTTAGACAGAATCCTCTCAATGACCTTAGGAAGGAACTTATACTTCCATAAAATACTGTGAAAGTGCCTGTTCTCTTTACCTCTTGTCAACACTTGCAGTCAGTAATCTTAATTCTTGTAACTTCATTGGGTAGACATGGCTCTGATTTATAGTTTTTTGATTTTAATGAAGGTGAATATAATACTTTAATAGTGGTATTTATTGCTTTACATAGCTAGTTCATTTTGCTATTTTAAAAACATGAGTTATTGTTTTCTACTGGATCGTTCTATGTCCTCATTATCACGGCTTAATTAGTCTTTTGTCATTTATTGAAAAAGTTTTATCCTAGTTACCTCATCCCAGTTTTGCTGTGGTGGATGGGGGTGTTTTTTGTCTTTTTTTTCTTTGCTTTAAAGAAATTCTTTATTTTGATCAATTCAGATATATCGACTTTCCCATTATTATTTCTGAATTATGCCCCATGTTCATAAAGATGCTCACCATCCTAAAATTATAAAACTATTTGCCCATATTCCTTCTAGTGATTTCATGTTATACCTTTAAATGTTTATGCCTCCTGTCATTTTATTGTAATATAAGGTAAAATATATAAACCCCCTTTACTAGACACTTTCCTCAAGATTTCTTTTCTTAATAGATTGCTTTTCTTGAGAAGCTTAAGTCCATCAGATGATTAAAGACCACAAATACTTTGCTGCACTAATAGTCTGTTGAAGACAGAAGATAGGTAACTAAGCCATTAGACAAGAACAGAGTGTAATTTCTGTGATCACCTGTGGCTATTTCCTACTTGAGGGAAGTGAATAAGTAACTGTTGCAATGGCAGGAGGCTGTATCTAAAGAGTTACCCTCCAGCCTTTGTAGGAGTGGCCCTGCTTTTTACTGGGGTGTTTTCCTGGTCTTGTTGACGGGTACTTGACTCTCAGTATTTGGTGAGGGTATATGAGTCTTGGCATGCAGGCTGCCATCGAAGTTTGACTCTGTATGAAGCTACTACATCAAACTGCTGCATGGATGTTCTCTACTTTGATCTTTAACTTTGGAAAGAAACGGTCTGTGAAAGCACTCTGTGATTGACACCTGGGAGAAGTGATTTGCTCACTCGGGCTGAAGTTATAAGTACTGAATATTCTGTCCTTTGAAAATACTTGGTTCTTTTTGAAACAAAAATAAAGGACGTGAGAGGAGAATCACAGCCGCAGGTAAAACACTTCTCCGGGGACCTTGTAGGAGCCCCAGAAAGATTTCCAACATGAAGAATACAGTCCTTTACTGTTCTGCCTCAGGAAGTAAGAGTCCAGGTCCAGTGTTGCAGGTACTTCTTGTGACAGGACTAACCGTTGATTCAAAACTTATTACATGTATGTAATTGGGGCAGTATCTCTCTCTCTTTTATTCAGGTCAGAATTGTTTGTATTGGGGGAGCACTGCAGGCCCAGAAGGTCGGGTGGGTTAATATTTCTTAAGAGAGGTGGGTACAGGATGTGGGTTTGGGATGATCCAAAAAAGGTAAATCACTCTCAGGAGAAGAAGACCTATCGTTTATAGATTTATTAGGGACCATAGAAAATCCCCAGTACAGTCCAATGAAGTGACTATACATGACACAGCTTTTTCAAGATCATGGCACACCTGGGTGGATAGTGGTTAGGTCAATTGCCTCTGAAGGAGCGCAGACCACATACCCCTGGGTCCTATGGGGTGGGGAGCACCCAGGATGAACAACTAAATAAAAATCAAATAAAATAAGGATGCTTCTTCCTCCTCTCTCTTCCGGTCTGCCTGTCTACTTACCTTCATTCCTGCTTGTAGCTTTTCTTAAAAAAAAAAAAGAAAATCGCAAGCTCCACATGTAATGTTTTTAATTTTAATATAAAGCTATAAGTGTTATCAATCCTTTTGTGATTAGTGCCACAGTTTTGTGGGTTTTTTGCCATACTTTTATTTTTAACAAAAAAAATGTTTGGGAGTTTAATAATTTCCCTTGAGTTTACAGTGTAGTACTAAATTATTTTTCTTGAGCCAGCCTTTTAATTTGATGTTTTATTTTAAGCTATTCTCTTAATTTTTTTTCCTCAATGATTATTACTAATTGCTGCTATTGATAGGAGCTTTGAGACTTCTTCCCATGCTTTTTTAGCAGAGCAATTTGTTCAGTATCAGGGAAATGATAAGATGACTGTTTTATTAAAGATCAAAGATGCAAAAAAAATTTTCTGGACTACTCCTTATTTACAGAAGAATTAGATAGTTTTATCTGCCTAAGAGACTAGTTGAACCAAATGTGTTCTATGCTTATTCAAAGTAATTGTCTTGAACTGCACTTTCTATTATCAGGGACTCCTAGAAGATTTATATTAGATCAGGAATATTGTCTTTTCTTGCTTTTGTGTACATAATTAATCTGAATGTTAACAAATGTCATTACTTTTCTTTCTCATTTAAGAAAGGTGAAAGGGCCAGAGTCCTTGAGTTACACATGAGATCATTTGAGAGTCAGTATTTAAAAAAAAAAAACTTAAGGTTTTCTATTTTGTACCTTATAAAACTGTTATACCTCGTTCATAACGTATTCCTCATCCATTCTTTTTAAAATAAAGATAGGCGATGAACATGAAAATCTCAAAAAAGTATGCCGTTTTTCAATGTGAACATAATTCTCTTTATTTACAACTAGAATTCACTTGATAAAGTCTTTTAACTTCAGCTTGCTACTGATTTTCCATATTTCTAAAATAAGAGAAATATTTGCCATTTTGAAAAGTGCACCAGATTCAGGGCACTGTTTCTGGTCTAGCAAGTACTGTTGGAATGATGGCATCCATCCAGCAATTCTGTTAATCATTATTGTAAAATGTGTTGATGCTGGATTCTTGGAAAGTCAACCAGAATTTCTGTGACATGTCTTTAAAACTTGTTTTCGTGGACTCGTCTTAACTTCTCTCATTTTAAAGTTAATATTTCTCTTTTAGGTTTGTTGAAATCGCTGTATTGGTCTCCACAGAACAGAGACTCTTTTTGTCCATAGAAGCAGACGTCTTTCTCGGGGAAAGGGCTGGGCTGGTGATCTAGGCTTGCTTCTGGGGAGAGGTCCTCCAGGTGCCTTGGTGGCTAGGGTTGGGCAGGGAGTGAAACATTGCACCTCACACCTCTATAGGTTCTGTGCAGAACCACGAGAATTCACCATTGTGTTCCTTCTGTATGTTGTCATTAGCCTTCTGTTGATACCACTAGTTATCTTACAATCAGTGGTTGGTAATAAATGACCTGATCCAGGAAGACTCTAGCATGTTTTTTTATTTGTATCAAGTATGTATGTGTAGTTTAATAAATTGCTGGGTTTTAATAAAATGACTTATTTTTAACCCCTCTGTCGTTGTAGTCTTTGATGTATGCCAGTCCTAAGTTGATGGATGTTGCTATAATGATTTCTGTGACTACTAATTGAGACCTGCTAATGAGGTAATAAGCAAGATCACTAGTCCTCTAATTGCTAAAGCTGACATGATTGTGAGGATAAATAACATTTTGCTTAAGTTACTTATATTTCTTAAATCGAACTTAATGAGATTGAGCATGGGTTGGAGATAGATAGAGATAGAGCTAACTATAAGTGATATTTTTAGGAACTGTCATAAATCAGAAATGGATAAAATTTTGAAATTGTAATTTCACTCTGTAAGAAATTACATTTGCTTATGTATCTTATATGCTATGTGTTATATTATAAATGTGTTATATATCTTAATTTGTATGCATTAGAATAGTCTGTCAAGCACATGGCTGTGATGTCCTATGGTACAGTCCCCATATATGCAAATTTATTGCACTTTACCTCAGTCTGTGAGAGTGATCTCAAACTTGAAGTTTCTTCTCTGTACTTGACAGAAGCAAATATAAAGCCCGTTTTGGAGAAAGATACCTTTATTATCTGCTTCAAGAAATCCTGAAGATTTTTAATATCAGTGAACAGAACACAGTTAAAACAACCAGGCATGCAAAGGAAAATGACACAATGAGCAAAAACTCACAGAAGTAATCAAGCCACAGAAGCAAATAGGCAGTGACTTCTGTTATGGCATTATCAGGTGGATTATATAGCAGCTGATTATTCTGGAAGAGAGAATAATTAATTTAAAGAAGAACGACTAATTAGATTTGTTTTTAATGTCTTTTTCCTTCCCCTTTCTTTTTTTCCTTTTTTCCCTTTTTTGTTGACCTTAGATCTTTTCCTTTTGTTGATCTCACAGTGTAGACTTACCTGAAATGAATCTAGTGAATCACGATTGTTTAACAAGGGAACATTAGGTAACTTGAATGGAGGCAGAATTTGTTGATTGGCGTTTTCTTAGATTAAGTGTCCGGAGAGGGGGTTTTCTTTCTGTTGTGTTGAAAATCCCTAAAATGCCAGACTGGGGAAAACTTTATTCTGGGTCAGTAATACCCATATTATCCTCCTTAGTTCTTCTGCATATTCATTGCAAAAACACATGGGTTCATTGTAGAGTCTTTGGAAAGTAAAGATAAATACCAAGAAGATAACAAAAATTACTTGTGCGTCCATCAGCCATAAATAAAACTGTATAAAATATGTAGAACTTAAAATTAGGATCATATTGCCCATTCTGTTTTGTACTTTGCAATTTATGCTCAACAATATATCATTAACTATTCATAAAAACAATTGCTATTAACTGCATAATATTCAATTTTGGAGATATTCCATATTTTCTTTAGCCATTTTCCTATTGTTGGACAATAAGAACTGTTACATAGATATGACTAAAATGTCCGGTTCCATTATCCCTGCCAAATAGTTGACCTCTTTCTTCTCTATTATATCTTTTCAGCCATTTTATTTATCACTGCATAATCTTCAACTACTGTTGAAAACAGATTACTCAGATTATTGCAGAATTACCTCCCTCCCCCACCGTGAAATTAAAGTTTATGGGATTTCTTTTAACAACTGTAATAAAATTTTAAAAAAGAATGTCCTATAGTTCGATTAAACATTGACAAGTAAGACTGTTATAAAGGGCTCAGTTCCATTAGTGAGTTGTGTATTCCTAGTAGGATTTGCCATTTATTGAGCACCTCTGTGCTCCATTTCCCCACCTAGGCGGTTTCTGTACATTATGCTCAAGGCTTGAATCACTTTTGAGAGAAAGCTGACAAGGGTATGAAACATTCCCGGGGCACACTTCAGGTGGTTGTGTAGACCGCACTGGAGAATGTAAGCTTCTCAAGAGCACTGAAATTGTTTTGTTCACTGACATGTCCCCAGCATGAGCTCCATCTTGGCATGTAGTAGCCTCTTAAATATTTTTTGCAGGCACAAGTAAGTGAACTGACAGATGTGGGATTTGAACCTTTATCATTTTGAACCAGAAGCTCTATCTACAAGGCACTTGTCAACTTCTTCAGAGTGTTAGTGTTTCATTGAGAGACTTGACGTGATATGTCTCTTTGGTACTTGGTGTCTCTTCTTCCTGTTTTCGTTGTACATTTATATAAATTGCTTCAACAAAATTCCTTTTATTTCCTCATCGTATTTGTTAGCTGTTTATTTTTCTCAAGAGAAACTCTTCCTTAGCTCACATATTCCCATTTCATTGTTCAGAAATTCGATGGAACGCATTCCAAAGAAATTCTTTGTTTGGGAATCCTTTTGTTCTCTGAGAGATAAAGCCTTCCGCATCTCCTCAGAATGTTTCATGGAATCATGATTTCTATAGAAATCTATGTATGCCGCCTTTCCTGGCTCAGCCACAGCAAACCTACAGAAAGCTGCAATGCCTAGGGCATATAACAAAAGCAACACTATTAAATCACAGATACTTGGCCGGAGGCTGCACGTCTGAGGTTCCCAGCAAAGCCCTGGAAGCCAGTGCAGTTGGTCTCCCCAAACACCAGCATCCTTCTAGACTGAAGGAGAAGTGACCAGTCCACCTATATTTCACTGCCATTGGGGAGACTCTTCAGTTAAAATGAAACACAACTGAAATGGTACAAAGTGTAGAAGAGGCCAAGCAAAATTTTGAAGCTTTTCTTTAAAAAGTTCCTAAGTCTATTCAAGCAGGTGTAGTTTCCACTTCGAACTTTGTAATGCTTAAAGTCTTCTTACAAATGTGATGTTATCTGAGAGTCTTTGACACTCCCTGAGAGTTTCATGGCCCCCCGGCTTATTGTATTAGAAGCTAAACCTCATTGTCTAGGAATAGATAAGCCCCGAGGACTCACAGCAGTGCTTTGGTCTGACTTCTTACAGAATTGTTTATAGAAAACATGCAGTTTATGTCAGAGGATTGATGACAATATGATCAACATTTATTTGTCTTTCAAATACCAAATCAGCAATTTGCTGAAAAAAAAAAAAAAAGTGTGTATTTATTGTAACCATTCTTTACATAAAGCAGACACAAAACCACTTAAAGTTTTTCAGCTCAGATGAAGAAAAGGAGGAGGTTTATGATTTTCTCCAATAGTATGTTTAATTAAATCATATTTACTGATTTTCAAGCTCAATTTTTGTGGAACGTCTACTATGTTCTAGGTACCACATTAGATCTGGGCAATACAGAGATGAGTCAGTTATGCTTCCCTGGACCTCACAGTCTAGTCGGACACAGATCTCTTGGAGCAGGCTCAGTGGCAGAATTAGGGGCGGCGAAAAACCTACAGGAGTACAGAGCATCTCCTGAGAGAAAGAAGGCAGATGAGTCCAAACCTTCATTTCACACTAGGGCTTACATTACAGCCTTCCATAGTCTTGCTAAAGGAGCTTTCCAGAACTGGTAAATCCAGTCATGTCACTTCTATGTTTAAAGGTCTCAACAGCTCCCCACTGACTGCCCCAAAGGCCATATTCCCTTTCTTAACTCCTGTGTCCCCATTCTACTGCACTCCCTTCAAACCTGACCTGCGACATTCAGTTCAAATCTTGCTCCTGCCACTTATCAGTTCTGTAATCCTTGGCAAGTTAACTAACCTCTCTGCAGCTTAGTTATAGTAACCGAGTTAGCCATAGCAATCTATCATCATGTTATTGTTAGGAGTAAATGATTTGATCTAAAATTCTTAGGAAAATGACTGGTGCACAGTAAGCACTCTATAGGAATGATGGCTATTATATTGTTATTCGTTCTTTTCCAGACTGCTGTTTTCGTGCCTCCTTGACTGCACAAAGCTCCATTGTGTAAATCAGCGCATCTATGTGGTTTCATTCTTAAGTTGCTTCTCACTGTTCGAGGTCTTTCTCATGAAGAAATTCCAAAACTGTTGCTGCCCTGATTGGATTACAAACCCTGAGTTGAGGAATTTTACCACCAATTGTTTTCTTTTTGTACTTTCCCACATAATCTAAATACAGTGCATATTGAATACACTTTTGTAGCCATTCTCTTTTCTTCCCTGTGTTATTAGCATGTTGATTTTTATTATTTCTGTTGTAACTCTTTCCAGTCACATTGTCATCATTCATTTTGATATCCACTATCTCCCCCTGTGCTTCTCTGTCAGAATAGGAGTTGTTTTCATGGACCCTTCTAGCTTTTAACCCAGGGGTTGTATGCAATAGACCATCATATTTGAATGAATGCTTAATAAAGAAAAAAATAATACACATTCCAAAATTTTCACTGTATTTGAAGGAATCAGTGAGGAAAAAAACAGGTGATTTCTTTGTATCTGTTTCTTTTGATTCATTAAATGTTCAAGAAGACCTAATAATTTAGGGACTCTAAGCAAACAGGAAAGTCCAGATTTTCTTCATAAAGGCAAAACATTCCAACAGCTCTGCTTTTACTTAAGTTTTCTGGCTTTTTCTAAATCTTGTAGCAATGAGAAGGTAATTAAAAAAAATACGCATGACTTTTCTGCCGCTTAACAACAGGGTACTAAGCTGGTGTGTGCTGTGTGTCTAAACCAGTGGTTATCATTTCAGTTCTTACTTACCATTAAATCCTCTGCATCATTTCCTCAACATGAGACTAATTTGTAATAAATATTGATACGTTCTGTTTTATATTTTGTAAGAAGAGTGATGTTCTTGGTAACAACATTTTCATGACTGAATTTCTTACAGTGGTGAAATAATGTGTATTTTTTAGTCAACAAATTTCAATTCTCTTACTCTGATTTTCATTTAATGGTTCTGATTACTTGCAAAAGTACTAGAGATTCTGGATATTCTTAACTGCCAGGAAGGACCTTATTTTTGCCAGTTTCAGGTGTCTACTTTTGGTTTTATCTCCATTCCAAACTGTCTCACTTCTGAAAATTGAGACTCTGAAATTCCTTTGAGGGCTCATCACTTTTGTTTTTCCTCATTCTTCACTCACTCCCTTTTCCCACTGCCACACACTCCTGACCTATTCTCTCTCCTAGTTCTCCATTCAGGTACCCTGTCCAGTTGGTCCTGTGTTCAGGCATTGTAGTCACACCTTGACTCTTGTTCTGTTTTTATGCTCTACATTCCCTGCCTTCTGATCCCCTCATTCCATGCCAGTAGTTAATCCCGTTACCCCACTTTCACTCCAGGAATCCCAGGCTCAGTGGGTCCATGATAAACTAGAATCTTAGATTAAGCTGAACTCCTAGAACCTCAGGGTCTTTTCATTCTTCTTTTGTGGATTCAGTCTCCCTTGTCTCTAGTGATACACCATCATCCTTCACATGGGATATCCTAAACGCCCCCTTACTTAAGACCTCCGTATGACTTTTTCCCTCCCAGACTTGTTTCTTACTTTTGTCAGAGAATTGAGGAGATTCATTATCAGCTGCTTCCAACTTCCTCAGGTTTTTTGTTTTCTTTATCTTCCTCTCAGCTTTCTTCTGATGTATTTATTTTTGAGGCTACCCCTGAGTATGCCATTGTAATAGATTAAACTTGACTTATTACATCAATTTTTTTAAGTAAGCATAGAATTTTTTAAATGAGTGTAAGAGTTATGAAATAAACATCCTTGGACAAATACATTGCCTACTTGTAAGAATACAGGCAGTACTAGTATTGTATGACTCTCTGTCATGTACAATTTCAGTTACCACAGTTTAGTAGAATAACACCAGCCCTCAATAGCATGGAATAGACTTCAGTTACCAAGATTAACTGTGAATAATTGCAAACAGTACAGTTTTTGCTGCTAGGTTCTCAGGTCACAGATGACTATGTAAATAGTAGATACAGATACATATTTTGATCACGGTTCAATGTTACTTCTTTCAAAGTCTGTCATTGATGGGTCACTATATATCTGTTGGTAGATTCAAACACAGACAGCAAAGCACATAGTTGTGTTACTTCATTGCCTCCTCGTGGTAAGCCTAACCTTTGTAAAATGACATTTTGTAGAAGTGGATAATTGAAAAAGGGAATTGACTGAATAAAGATGAAGGTAAAGAAAAGTGAGAATGTCAAAAGCGAGATACAAATCAAATGTAAATGGGGATTTTGAAGAATGAGCTAGCCATGGGAATGTTAGCACTGCTGCTGTTCCAACAGACTATATATATGCAACCAGAGGAAATTAGTGAGGGTACATTTATTATTGTGATTGTGAAGAGAAGGGTGAACATGTCTCAGTGGAAGTACCACTGGCACAAAAATTCTTATTAAAGGTACTTTTTCATCTTTCTTGATGTGGAAAGGGCAAAGGTTAAAACATCGGATAGTGATCTAAGTTTAGAAAGGAAGGTGACAGTCCATCAAGAGAGAAAATATGTAATTTACATGATGAGAGATAAAAGCACTGTTCTAACTCCTTGATATGTCTCTTTCAAGGAAATAAAACTTTAATTTTCCACATTTTAAATGATAGGATATTAAATATAGATTCACTTTATTGGTTTTTAAACTTTTCCTGCATATAAAATTAATAGTTTTTAATGTTTTTGATAGATGCTTTAAAATTACTCTTCAGTGCAGTTATATCAGTCTGTATCTCCATCAGAGGTTTAGGAAAATGCGTTAGTATTCCCTTCTGATCTCTTGTCTATTTGCCCTTGTTTGCATACTTGCTCAGGCTCTTCCATTGATGGCTCCCTATTTTAATGGACACGTGTACATTTAGGTTTTTTATTTCCTAAATAAAGCCTGTCTAGACCCCGTTGCATTTTAGAACCATTCTACTCTTGTTCTCCTTTTCTTTACCCCCATTTTCTTATGAAATATGTGAGACTAGCCAGTTTCCTTCACTTCACAGCCAAATGCACATTTTTCACTTCTATTTACTTCCTCTTAAACCTCTTGGAGTCACTTGACAGTAGTGTCTTGAGGACAGATGTCATCTCCCCTGTATTACTGACTTTACATACCTTAGCCTAGAGGCTGGCATATGCTCAGTACTGAGTGTGTTTTATTTGAAGGAATAAGTTCATAAAAACCTCCGCCTGCCATCCACCCTACTCCATTCATATTTTGATCCTGTCTCTATCATTTCATCTTGATTTTGGGGAACTACCCTCCATCTCTCCATATTAGCACCTTTTGCATAGCAAATACGCTGCTCATTCTTTACCTGTTGCTGTCCATGTTTTTCTTCCATGAAGCCTTTCCTTATGCTGACTTTCCTGCTGCAGGTTTGCTCTGTCCTTTCTCACCTTCCCTTTGCTCTGCCTGGAGATATTAAAACACATTTCCCCCTTCAGACCTCAAGATTTCTCTCTTAGGCTCTTCAGTGACCTTCTCAACCACCTCAGATTTTCTCCCTTACATGCAGAACTCTGCAGCTGTTTCATGGAGCTTTCCAAATGTGAGCCGTATATACTGTTGATTTTACTTCTCCTTACACATAGAGGCTCCATGAGGTATCCCTTATTCTTTTGTTCAATGCATAACAGTCTTTTTGTTTAGTTGTTTTTAAATTGTATTGACGTTTCATTGATTTCAGGTGCACAACTTAATAGCTTGACATCTATATGTGCTACATCGTCATTTCCACCAAAAGTCCAGACTCAGTATTTTGTTGATTGAACTGCATACTGACACTTCTGAGAGGTGTCAAGGAAACTCAGTCCCACTAAAAAATATTGAAGATTATTTTGTGGATCACTCTGGGTTTTGTTTTGTTTTTTTTCTTTTCCCAGATAAATACAAGTCCAGTTACAGTTTATAAGGATTATGTGGTGTATAGAATATTTTCAAAGGTCAAAGATCAAGGAGTGGAGAATGAGAAAGTGATAAAATGTTAAAGCTGGAAAGATTTGTCGAGATGCATCTGTAGTTTTCTAGGTGAATAATCTGATGTCTGGAAGGCTTAAGTGACTTGCCCAGAATCACATAGCCAGTCTGTGTTAACATTAGACCTGGGATGTAGTTGCCTAACCCTGTCTGGTGCCTGTTTCCAAAAGCTGCCACAGTGCATACGAGGATATCATTCAGGCTTGTGTAGTTAAACTGTTAAAGGAGGCGTCTGATAGTCTCATATTGTCTTTCATTAGCTAATAGGAAATTGAGTCTCTAAAGCCTGTCTTCATCTCTGTCTTATTGCAGTTTCTTACTAGATTCGTTTATATCAACCAAGAAATTGATGCCAGCTTTAATCTTGGCTGGCACAGATTCATTTACTAATACCTAATCAACTTTCCGTTGCAGTATAACATGCACACGTAAAAGCACTTCGAGCATGAGTGTGCAGTTGTCACAAACGAACAAAGATCTGTGTGACCAGTGCCCAGATCAGAATTTAGAGCAGCATCAGCATGTTTGAAAACATTGGAAGAAACAAAAGGATTTTAAAACTGTATAATTTTGTTTTTTCCCCGCAGGTATTGTCAGTCTGTGTGCTCACAACAATCCTTGGTTGTATATTTGGGTTGAAGCCAAGCTGTGCCAAAGAAGGTAGGTAGGATTCTGTGTGTGTGTGTGTGTGTGTGTGTGTGCGCCCATGTCCTCACACACATGCACATGCGCACGCATTGCTATTCAGTCTTCTTCAGAATGTGATTGATATAAAATGTATGTCCTAATATTATGGTTACTCTACAGCTACAATAAATTTGAGACTTCTTCCCAAAACTCTCATTACTTTAGCCATATAATATTATATTTACTTGCAGGCTTCTATTCCCCCTCAAACCACAGAGAGGGACCATGAGCATAAAACCAACGGATCAAAAAGAAACTCCAAAACAGCAAAAAATAAAATAAGAACAAAGAAACAAAAAGCAGACCTAGCCAACAGGTCTGGTGCTGTGCTCCTAGAGCCCTCTCTTCCAGCTTCCTCCAGGGCCCAAGGATACTCTTTCTCTCTAAGGAATTAGTTGTTGAAGTAGCACTGGAGGTTACTAGCCCTGGAGGTTACTAGCCCTGGAGGTTACTAGCCCTGGCGGTTACTAGCCCTGGAGGTTACTAGCACTGGAGGTTACTAGCACTGCAGGTTACTAGCCCTGGAGGTTACTAGCCCTGGAGGTTACTAGCACTGGAGGTTACTAGCACTGCAGGTTACTAGCACTGGAGGTTACTAGCCCTGGCGGTTACTAGCCCTGGAGGTTACTAGCACTGGAGGTTAC